>PVJS01055651.1:0-12591 GCA_004027185.1 Glis glis
TTTTTTTTTTTTTTTTTTTTTTGCAGTACCAGGGATTGAATGCAGGGGCGTTCTACCTCCGCGCTATGCCCCTGGCCCTATTTTTTTATACTTTATTTTGAAACCGGGTCTCACGAAGTTGCGGAGGGCCTCACTAAGGAGAGAGAGAGAGAGAAAGAGAGCTGAGGCTGGTCGCGAACCCGGATCCTTCCGGTCTCCGCCTCCCAAAGTACTGGGATTACAAGCGTGCGCCACCATGCCCGGCAAGACCCTGTTTTAAAATAAAAAATAAAATAGAGCTGGGAGTATAACTCAGAGGTAGAATGCCCCTGGATTCAATCCCCACTACTGCAAAAAAAAAAAAAATTCAGAATTCAGAATCCCATGTGTATCTACTAAAACAATATGCATGTTAACACATTCCTAGAAATATACCTAGAGGGAACAGCAGGAATGGAGAATAGAGAGGATTTGGTGGTGGTAGTGTCTGTGGGGAGGTGTACAGCGGAGTTCTACCTCTGAGCTACACCCCTACTCTATTTTATTTTCAAACAGGGTCAGGTCTGTGCTGGGCGTGGTGGCACACGCTTGTAATCCCAGTATTTGGGAGACCAAGACAGGAGGATCACAGGCCAGTCTCAGCAACTTAGTGAGACCCTGTTTCCAAATACAAGAATAAAATCGGGCGGGGGGTGTAGCTTGGAGGTAGAATGCCCCTGGGTTCCATCCCCAGTATCACAAAAAAAAAAAAAAAAGAAAAGAAAACAGACTGTGGCTGATCCTATTAAATGCTGCTGAATGGTCTGGTAAGGCAAAGATAATACCCACTGGCCTGGACTATTATTTGGTGGCCCTTTTCTAGAACTGACTCAGGTGAGTGGTGGTGAGGGACAGATTGTACTTACCAGGCTAAAATGTAAATGACAAATGCGAAACATAAACCAGAACTACCTGTGACTACCTAGAAGTTCAAATGAGCTGACACAGTTAGGAGTGTTGTGTTGAGGGCATGGAGCCCTGCATTTCTCCACATCTTCTAGGTTTTACTCCTGGATTAAGCAGGACCATCAAAAAGCATCATCCTCAAACCTCAACGTTTGGTCCCCAGAAAAGTATATTCCCCGAATTCTGCTCTGGCACTGGGCTTTGTTTCTACCAAGAAAAAATTACAGACAATATATTATATTATTTTGGGGGAGTTATTAGAAAGATCACAGAGAAAATTTACAATAACTTGGATAATCCTATAAAATGAAAGTCCTTCATCTAATTTTGCCAATTGCCCTACTGGGCAATTGCTGCTCTAGCTATATTTCCTTTAATGTAAACTTTTGCCCATTTTTACTTTTTAACTTAAAAATATGAATCCCAATTAAATTAAAACAAAGTGGGAGTAAATAAGCAAAAACTCACCTGAGATTTGTTCATTTTCCACTCTTAATGGAGGAGGGAGAGCTGAGAGAGAAAGAAGGAAGAAAAATGTCAGGGGAGATTTGGCCTGCCCTGCAGTTCCGGGATTCACCTGCCTACACAGCTCCACACAAAAGATACTTATGTGTCCATGTGGGGCTCCAATATATGTTGAGCTTAGACATGATACTTTTACTATGGGTACTGATGATGTGGGGGGGAACCTCAGGCCATATTATTTATCTATTTGCCTGCTAATACCATTAATCTCTTGAAGTCAGATAATGCAAGAAACCTCTAAAAAAGGGATGAGGGTGTCTAAGCCAAGATAAGTTTTTTAAAATGTTTGTTCTAAACCAGGCGTGTTGGAGCACGCTTGTAATCCCAGTACTTGGGAGGCTGAGACAGAAGGATCCGGGTTCGCGGCCAGCCTCAGCTACTTAGTGAGGCCCTCTGCAACTTAGTGAGACCCTGTTTCAAAATAAAGAATAAAAAAATAGGGCTCGGGGGTAGAATGCCCTTGGGTTAAATCCCCAGTACCGCAAAAATAATAATAATAATAATAATAATAATAATAATAAAATAAAATGTTCTAACTTGCTTATAGTTTCTCAGAAGGATCTTTTATTTTAATTTTTTTTTTAAATTGTACGTACTGGGGATGAAACCCAGGGGCCTTCTACCTCTGAGTTACACCCCCAGCCCTGTTTTTTTATTTGAAACAGGGTCTGAGCTGCAGACCGCCTCACTAAGTTGCTGAGGTTGGCGCCGAATTTGCGATCCTCCTATCTCGGCCTCCCAAGTACTGGGATTACAGGCGTGCACCACCGCACCCGGCTCAGAAGGATCTTTTAATAAGAAACTTTGACCTAATAGTGACAAAACAGACAGCAATGGCTCAGGAATCTGCATATCTAACTTCTAGTCTTGGTTTTGCCACTAACAAACGCATGATGTGAACCGCTTTCAGACTCAACTTTTTTTCTTAATCTTTCAAATAAGGTCAAAACAGATGAACCTGCCTGCACTACCATCCTGAGGCCAGGGGTCAGGAACCTCCGCATCTCTCTAAATTCCACCCTCGGACAGACACGGAGAACAGCCAGACACCGTGAAGAGTGAACAGGATGTAAGGGGTGCGGGAGGGGTGTTTAGGGACAGGGATGACAGCATTTGCTTGGCTGTGGCTGGTGAGTCTTTCACCCCGACCACACTCAGAGGTGCCATTTCCTGTGCAGCCTGGGTACCCACCCCTCTCAGCTCCGGCTCACCTCGCTCTTCTTACATTTGTCCCAGACCTTCCACCGGCACACAGCCTTCGCTGGCTTCAGGACACCGTGTCATGATTGTACATAATAAATAGCAAACACGTGACAGGTAAGGACTAGCTTGGGGTCTGGGCATGCTAGGGCCGGGGGAGGGCCGTGCTGGCTAGCTAGGCCACCCTTCCTCTTCCACCGCACAAACACGGAGGCCCGGGGGACGGTCCACACTCCAGCAGCCAGGGAGGTCTTCCTGGGACCCTCCGCGAGGATTACATACACCAGACCTCAATACAGTCGCAGGTAAAACCTTGGAAACGCTCGGTACGACCCAAGGCAGCAAGCACTCCTGAGGTCCACATTTTACAGAGCAAGAAATGGAGCGTCGCGGGGACCACTTTGTCGTTGTAATTCATTCAAGCCAGACTCCATAGCGCTCCCCTGCAGCCCCGCCCCTTCCCTGAGGGCCCAGCGGAACGCAACGTCACCACGTCGCGCGCACGTCCTAACGTCACACGTTGCGCATGCGCGCTCCCTCCCAACAGTCCCGCGCCGCCGCAGCCACGTCCCTCCCGCGGGGCCCAGTCGCTGCACGCACGCGCACTCCGCACCCGTGGCCCCGCGGCGCCGCGGCTCGGCTCAGGGCTGGACGCGTGCGGCCCGCGAGCCCCGGCGCGGCGCCCCGCCCGGCCCACCTTCCCCGCGGACGGCACGCGGCTCGCCACGGCCTCCCCTGCGCCAGCCGCCTCCTGCCCGCCCGCGGCCCCTCGCCCCGCTCCGCGGCTCACCCCTGCTCCCTCGGCGCGTGGACCTGGAGGCCTGCGGCCGTTTCCCACGGGGGAGTGCAGGCCGGGGGACACGAGCCGGGAAGGGAAGGCGGGGTGCACATGCGCACAAGGAGGCGCGGCCCGTCGGTCTCGAGCCGAAACGGGGGTCCCAGCTGCAGGTTGGACGGAGCGCTGCTCTGGGAAGGGATGCCATGGGGTTTACCTGCAATGGTAGAATGAAGGTGTTAACAGTATTTGCTAGGAGGGTTTCTGTGGAAGGCGTTTGCATTGTAAAAGCACTTACAGTAGTGTCTGACTCATAAAGTGTTCAAGCACATTTCTCAAGTTAGCGCTTCCCATGATACACCGTGCCCACGCCTCTAGAAATCACCTGGACCGTTTCTGCCTTGTTTAGTGAGAGATTACTCAGTTGCGCCTTCCTGGAGCCAGCATTCTGCCAGAGCACCCAGTGGATCCAACCAGTGTCTTGTAGACCCAACTAGAAGGAAGGATGTGCTTGCAGAAAGTAAAATAACATCTGCATCTAGCATGATTATTTTCCAGAATAAGGAAAAAGATAAGCTACCAATTTGTGCTAATCAAAGATGAAGGAAGGGTCGCGCCAGCGATTCAGATGGCTGAAGCAGGAGGATCAGGAGTTTGAGGACAGCTGGGCAATAAAGCACCCCCCCACACCGTCTCAAAAATAATAAAGGGAAATTGTTTATATGTGACAAACTTTACTGCGTTTCAAACTTAAAGAAAGCTCCGTCTCCTCTGGGGGAAACAACATACTTTACCTGGAACAAATCATGTGCAGTTTCTCCAAATATATTTTAGCATGCTTTGGTAACAGTAATGACTTCACCAAATTGTTCTATGCTTCCCTATTCGAAATTAACTTTAATTTGAAAATTGCCCTTTGTAAAGTCATTTTTTTAAACCGGGCATGGTGGTGCACACTTATAATCCCAGGACTTGGGAGGCTGAGACAGGAGGATCTCAGGTTCACCGCGGGCCTCAGCAACTTTTGAGGTCCTTTGCAATTTAGTGAGACCCTGTTTCAAAATAAAGAATAAAATAGGGCCAGGGGTATAGCTCAGAGGTAGAAGGCCCCTGGGCTCAATCCTCAGTACCACAAAAAATAAAAGTAAAGTCAGCCGGGCATGGTGGCGTACGCTTGTAATCCCAGTACTTGGGAGGCTGAGACAGGAGGATCGCAGGTTCCTGGCCAATTCAGCTACTTAGTGAGGCCCTCCACAACTTAGTGAGACCCTGTTTCAAAATAAATAATAAAAAATAGAGCTGGGGGTATAGCTCGGAGGTAGAATGCCACTGGGTTCAATCCCCAGTAAGTCTGGCCTGCATCAGCAGCTCCTGCATCAGAAGCAGTCTTTCCCTCTCCTCTTGCTTCATCTGTGAAGGTGGACTTGTGGGCCTGTCCAGAGAGTACTGACTCTATGCTGCCATGGTAGGAACAGGGCAGTGCTGGCTGATTCCACCCGGGAGTGTGTGGCAAAGCCAACTGTTTACCTTATGGCGGGGGAGGGGGGGAGTGAAGAAAGAATGACCAGGGTCCCCAAATCCCTTCAAGGGCATGTCCCCTATGATCTAACTTCCTTTCAGTAGGCCCCACCTTCTTTTTTTTTTTTTTTTACTCCAAAGTATAACAGGTTCACTGACAGTTTTGCCTTACAATTTGATGTATGAGATAACTTCACTAAAACTATGCCAGCCTGCCTAAGAGTGGGCTATAGTTGAGTCAATAGTTTTTAATTTAAGATCACAAGCAACATAGTTTCCTGTGATTCTGAATTGGTTGAGTCCTCCTCCTACTCCTAGTTCTTTGAGGTACTAGGCCCTAGAGGATGCTATGGCAGTCCTCTAGTTTCATATAAACACTTAGTTCCTGCACCTAGAAGAGGAGGCAGATGTAACTTCAACACCAAGGTGTATCCCAGTGCCTGTGGTTCGTCATAATGTACGTTCTGGTGAGGGGCTGGTCCAATCTGAGCTACCCTAGGAATAAGTTCTAGGATGAACCAGACCCAATTCTTATAGAGGTACAATTATAGTCGGGGGACAGACAAATCATTAATGGCTCATGATAGGAAGGACCATGAGCTGGCACATTTCCCTAAAAAGAATCAGAGACGGATTAATCAATTGTTTTTAAAGATCTTTATATTCTACAATTAATATTTTTATAAATGTCTATCTTAAGCTTTATTTTAAATTTGGGATCAGAGCAAAACAAGTTTTAGTGTAACATCATATGTAGAGGAATTTTCTCCAATTTCCTAAATTGATAGATTTCCAGTAACACAATCTTCAAATATGATATGAATTTTTGTTAAAGCCTTCACATTCAAAATATGTTAACTTCATTTTAATATGAATTATCTTCTCTAGTAAACAGCATTTCTTGGTATAGGCTCAACTACATTTGCTGCATTGAGTACCCTCTCTATTATTTCTCTAACAATGAGTATAATTTGTGCACAATGTTTTCAAAAAATACAGGATACTGACGGTTTCTCCTTGGTGTGGTTTATCTGATTTTCATTAATGGCCAATTTCTGGAGTAACATTTTCCAACATCCATTGCATTCATAGGATTATCTCCTATGTTAGTGCTAATTAACAGTAAAATATTTCCCCACATTCCCTCCATGCAGAGTAGGGTAGGTATTAAGTCATTTTTTTTAGTTGTCTTTATTTATAACAGGTATGTAAACACTGGTTACATTCACAGTATTTTTCCCCACATGTACTCTCTTGAGAAGATGACTTATGGTTTGCCACATTCTTTATATTCACAGGTCTCACGTCCTGCATGAATTCTCCAAAATATTTTGAAGTATGAGTTACTAGAGAGATTTCTCACATTGCTACATTTATTTTTTTCCAGTATGTCCTTTGACATACCGTGGGATCTGACTTTTCAAGAGGCTTTTCCACACTCTTTTTGTGTGTGTGGTGCTGGGGATTGAACCCAGGGGCATTCTACCTCCAAGCTACATCCCCAGCCCTATTTTATTTTTAATTTGGTAGGGCCTTGCTAAATTGTTGAGGGCTCCACTAGGTTGCTGAGGCTGGCTTCGAAACTGCAATCCTCCTGTCTCAGCCTCCCAAGTACTGGGATTACAGGTATGCACCACCATATTCACTACTCTCAAAGGGTCTCTTCTCCCTGGTGTTTTCTCTGATGTATTCTGAGGACTGAGTTACAACTAAAGGTTTTCCCACACTGATTGCATTCATAGGGTTTCTCCCCTGTGTGTGTTCTCTGATGTTTAGTGAGATCTGACTTATGATAAAAGGACTTCCCACATTCATTACATTTATAAGGTCTTTCTCCTGTGTGTATTCTCTGATGTACAGTAAGGACTGATTTTGCGGAGAACGATTTCCCACACTGATTGCATTCATAGGGTTTCTCCCCTGTGTGTGTTCTCTGATGCTTAGTGAGATCTGAGTTACGATAGAAGGACTTCCCACATTCATTACATTTATAAGGTTTTTCTCCTGTGTGTATTCTCTGATGTACATTAAGGACTGATTTCTCAGAGAACGATTTCCCACACTCTTTGCATTCATAGGGCTTCTCCCCTGTGTGTGTTCTCTGATGTGATTTGAGGACCGAGTTGCAAGTAAAGGTTTTCCCACACTGAATGCAGTGATAAGGTTTCTCCACTTTGTGTGTTCTCTTATGTACTGTGTAGTTGGACTTATGGTAGAAGGTTTTTCCACATTTTTTACATATATAGGGTTTCTCACCTGTGTGCATTCTCTGGTGTACTGTAAGGTATGAATTCCTAGAGAAGAATTTCCCGCATTCCTTACATTCATAGGGTTTCTCACTTGTGTGTGTTATGTGGTGTTTAGTGAGGTCTGATTTGCTGTAGAAAGCTTTTCCACATTCGTTACATTTATAAGGTTTTTCCCCTGTGTGTATTCTCTTATGTACTATGAGGACCCATTTCTCAGAGAGGGATTTCCCACACTCACTACATTCATAGGGCTTCTCCTTTGTATGTGTTCTCTGATGTACTTTTAGGCCTGCATTACGAGTAAAGGTTTTTCCACACTGAATACATTCATAGGGCTTTCCCATGTGAGTCTTCTGATGTTTAGTGACATCTGACTTGTTATAGAAAGTTTTGCCACACACCTTACATTCATAGGGTTTCTCACCTGTGTGAGTTCTCTGGTGTATTCTAAGGTATGAATTCCGAGAAAAAGACTTCCCACATTCACTACATTCATAGGGTTTTTTGCCCATGTGTGTTATATGATGTATTCTGAGGATAGATTTGCTTATAAAGGTTTTTCCACATTGATTGCACTCATAGGGTTTCTCCCCTGTGTGAATTCTCTGATGTACTGTGAGATATGACTTACAATAGAAGCTTTTTCTACATTCCTTACATTTATAGGGCTTCTCTCCTGTGTGTGCTCTCTCATGTATTACGAGGTGTGAATTTCTAGAAAAGGATTTCCCACATTCCTTACATTTATAGGGCTTCTCTCCTGTGTGCATCCTCTGATGTATTATGAGGTGTGAATTCCTTGAGAAACATCTCCCACATTCGTTACATATATAGGATTTTTCACCAGTGTATATTCTCTGGTGTGTGGTGACTGCTTTTCCACATTCATGACGTTCATAGGGTTTCTCCCCTGTATGTGTTTTCTGATGTTCATTGAGTTTAGACTGTGCACAAAAAACTTTTCCACATTCACTACATTCATAGACTTTCTCCCCTGTATGTGTTCTCCGAGTTACATTAAGTACTGACTTCTCACATAAAGTTTCCTCTAATTTGTTACATTCATACGTTTTTTCTCCAGTGTTAGGAAAGATTGACCTGCTGAAATTATCCACATCTTCAATACATTCATGGCATTCCACCTCCAAATGAACTTTATGCTTCAAAGGAGTTGACTTCTCAAAGGTTTTCTCATATTCATTAAATTCGTAAAGGTTTTCTCTTTTCTGTTCAATTTGATGGACCATGAGAGTTGAATGATTACAGAATATTTGATTACATTCATCGTGTTCACAAGGACTCTCTCTTATAGAGGCTTGTTGATATGTAAGAAAAACTGCCTTCTCATGGAAATCTTTCTCACATTGTTTATATTCTAAAGATTGCTCTAAATTTCGAATTTTCAGGTGTGAAATGAAGTCTTCTTCATTTTGAATGAATTCATAAGGCTTCTCTTCCACATGAGTTTTTTCATGGTTAATACTGAGCAACAGTTTTCCATGTGCACTGAGGTCATAAGGCTTCTTTCTTAAATAGTTCTTCTTACTAATAACTAATTCTGAAATGCATTTCAAACTAATGCCACATGAATCACATTTACAAGGTATTTCTATGGAAGGAACTGGGTCTATGCCGAAATCAAACCCTTTTCCTAGTACATCACTTCTCTCCATAGACAGTGTTTTGCTGTTGATTGATGGAGCTTGCCAGACAAGTCTGTCCTGGATTTCTTGACTCTGCTTCAGTTGTTCATCATCTTTACAGACTTCTAGAAAGGAGAAAAAACATAAGTGATGAATCTTACAGTATTTATGATGAAAGTACACTGACATACAAATTAACATACAAATGTTCTTTGTGTATGTATGTGGTACTAGGGACAGAACCCAGGAGCATTCTAACTCTGAGCTACACCCCAAACCCTGTTTTATTCTTTATTTTGAAACAGGGTCTAAGTAGCTGAGGGTTTTGCTAAATTGCTGAGGCTGACCTCAAACCTGTGATCCGTCTTTCTACCCCCCAAGTACTGGAATAATAGGCATGCATCACCACACCCAGCTCAAATAATAAGCACACATCTAATATAGTAGAAAGGGGGGCAGAAACTTAGAATGCACAAATCCACATTTGGCAATTTATTTACTTTTTTTTTTTTTTTTGCGGTACCAGGGATTGAACGCAGGGGCATTCTACCTCCGCGCTACACCCCCGGCCCTATTTTTTTAATGCTTTATTTTTGAAACCGGGTGTCACGATGTTGTGGAGGGCCTCGCTAGGTAGAGAGAGAGAGAGAGAGACAGAGAGACAGAGAGAGAGAGGAGAGAGAGATCGATCAATCGAGCGATCGATCACGCGCATGCGCGCTGAGGCTGACCGCGAACCCGGATCCTCCCAAAGTACTGGGATTACAAGCGTGCGCCACCACGCCCGGCTACACATTTGGCAATTTATAAATATGTACTTCTAAACTTAATACAGAAATAACCACAAAGCACGGTGAATAAATAACACCATTTCTGGGGGGGAAAATGGCTGATCGAGGAATGGGAAATGTAGAGAAAAAGAGGCAAGGAAGATTAGTGAGTAGGTATCCTGGAGAGATACCAGAGAAATGGTTTTATTTGAATGAATCACACTTCACATAGTTTTCTCTTTTTTTTTTTGGTGGGGAGGGTACTGGGGATTGAACTCACGATTCTACCTCTCAGCTACACCCACAGCCCTATTTAATTCTGAAACAGGGTCTAACCATTCCCTAAACTACCTACTTATATATCCAAATGCTTACTTACATGTAAACTTGCTTATTTTACAGTCACCTGAAACTTGGTGCGGGTGAACTTAACTCCTAATAATTCCTCCACAACTCTTTCTCCCCACTTCTCTCCATCATGGCAACTGGCACCCATTTATTCAGCTACTTCAAATGAAATCTCTTTGGTCACCTTTGATTCCTCTCTTTCTTATGTTCCTTGCCCATTCAACAGCAAATCTTATAGTTCCCACTTCTAAATACATCCAGAAGCCAACCATTTCTTTTTTTTTTTTTTTTTTTGCGGTACCGGGGATTGAACCCAGGGGCGTTTTACTTCCAAGCTACACCCCCGGCCCTATTTTTTATACTTTATTTTGAAACCGGGTCTCACGAAGTTACAGAGGGCCTCACTAAGTAGCTGAGGCTGGCCTCGAACCCAGATCCTCTGGTCTCCGCCTCCCAAGTACTGGGATTACAAGCATGCGCCACTACGCCCGGCAAAGCCAACCATTTCTAACCACCACTTCCAACCAAGTATGGCTACTATCACCTTTTCACAGGTTGAAATGCCCTCCTAACTGATGTTCCTGCTTTCATTCTCCTGTTCCCAATATGATTTTCTTTGACCAGTATTCATAGAGACCATATTAAAAGAAAAACCAGGAAGGGCGTGGTGGTGCACACTTGTAATCCCAATACTTGGGAGGCTGAGAATAGAGGATCGCAGGTTCACGGCCAGCCTCAGCTACTCAACAAGGCCCTCCGCAGCTTAGTGAGACCCTGTTTCAAAATAAAGAATAAAAAATAGGACTGGGAATGTAGCTTGGAGGTAGAATGCCCCTGGGTTCAATCCCCAGTACCGCCAAAAAAAAAAAAAAGACAAATCACAAATCAGTATATAATGCTTTAGGGGTCAAAACATACCAATGGACTCTCATTTTACTCAGAATAAAATCAAAGTCCTTTTCATGGCCCACTTGGCCCTACATGGTTTGAGCTCCCACTACCTCTCAAACATCAGCTCATATCACTCTTACCTTACTTATTCCCCTCAATCCACATTGATATCTGTGTCTTGAAAACCAAGTTCATTCCTGCCTCAGTGGTTTGACACCTGGTGCAACCTCTGCCATCAAGACTCTCCATGATTCTTACCCTCATTTCATTCAAGTTATCGTCCACAGGTGTTCCTAATCCTCCTTTCTAAAATACATCATTCCATCATTCTTAACCTTCTTTAATTTTTTTGGCAAATTATATGTGTATACGTCCATCTGTTGTTTATTTATCTTTCCATTCCTATTGAAATGCAAGCTCAATAAGATAAGAAACAACATAGTTCACTGCTCTGTTTCCAGCACCTGAAATCTGAGTGACACAGCAGGTGATCAGTGTTTGCCGAGATCACACCGTGTCACTTGGTATCCATCTGCTTAATACACACTAACTTACCTGCGCAACTCTGGCCTGTGGGCTCTGCCTCTAATAAGTATGGCTGCTCTCTTTGTTCCAGCTTGAAGATTATTTCTGGCTTAGGGATGCAATACCCTGTAGGTGGGAAAAGACATGAAGATCGGGTAAGACTACTGGGTTTCAAAGACTGAAGGAGGTAGAAAATAAACTTCAGGAGCCAACTTCAACCTATCACTGGAAAAGTAAGAAAATACCTTTTTTTTTTTTCGTGGTAGCCCAATTGTCCTGCTTAACATCCTAAATTTAAAACTTAAGTATCATTAAATTCAACAAAGCTTCCACATTTCAGCAACCAAAAAAGGGCATGCATCCTAGGAGTCCACAGAGAGGACAATCCCTACCTACCTACTGAGACAAGGTGGCTGTAGTTCTCCAGCATCACGTCTCTGTACAGGGCCCTCTGAGTAGAGTCCAGATACTGCCACTCCTCCTGAGAGAAGCCCACAGTCACATCCTCAAAGGATAAGGATCCCTGAAACAGCACATTTGTGTTCAAATTTAAGTGACTGGAACTGGAAGACAGGAGAAATCCATGCAAGAACTATTACAATGTTCAGAGATTACAGAATATGTGTTATACAATGTCTACTTTTGCACTATCTTGCTCAGAGAAAGAGAAATCATAAGAAATATTCCCACCACTGAGATAAGTTATTGGTGTCATACTACTATGTGCCTATGTACCACAAAGAACTCTCCTACTTTGGGGGAATTTGAAAACAAATAAAACTATGTCACTGTTCTCCAGGAAAATATGATCTGATAAACAGATAAAAACATATAAATATCTAACTACAATAAGAGGCTATAGGTGCCATAGTAAAAAAATGTACAAAGTTGGCCAAGGTTACATAGGGGGAGAAAAGTTCTATTCCTGCTATTGGGTGAGTTTCATTGAAGAGGTAAAGATTTGAGGTTTGTTTTTTTTTTGCGGTTCCGGGGATTGAACGCAGGGGCGTTCTACCTCCGTGCTACGCCCCCGGCCCTATTTTTTATACTTTATTTTGAAACCGGGTCTCACGAAGTTGCGGAGGGCCTCACTAAGGAGGGAAAGAGAGAGAGAAAGAGAGAGAGAGAGAGAGAGAGAGCTGAGGCTGGCCGCGAACCTGGATCCTCCGGTCTCCGCCTCCCAAAGTACTGGGATTACAAGCGTGCGCCACCACGCCCGGCTA
>PVJS01055652.1:0-12592 GCA_004027185.1 Glis glis
ATTTTTTTATACTTTATTTTGAAACCGGGTCTCACGAAGTTGTGAAGGGCCTCACTAAGTAGAGAGAGAGAGAGACAGGGAGAGAGAGAGAGAGAGAGAGAGAGTGAGCGCGTGAGAGAGAGAGACACAGAGAGAGAGAGCTGAGGCTGGCCGCGAACCCGGATCCTCTGGTCTCCGCCTCCCAAAATACTGGGATTACAAGCGTGTGCCACCACGCCCGGCCAATTGCCCATTTCTTGATTGGGTTAATGGGAGAAGATCTTTGCCAGCTAGTCCTCTGATAGAGGACTAATATTTGCATTATTTATAATAGCAAAAAATTGGAAATAACAAACCTTTACAAGTAGGGATTACATTTAAATAAGCATAGCACATCCATGCAATAGAATACTGTGTAGTCATTTTTAAAATGATATATGGACTTTGAAAGATGCCTGGATATATTGTTATAAGGAAAAAATAAATTACAGAATAGAATGTATAGTATCAGCCATTTGGTAAAAAAAGTATATATTAGATAACAAATAATATGTAACAGACATATTAGATACTATATATCAAGATAATCAATATCTGTTATTCATATATATATCAAGCTTTTCAGAATAGCTTTAGGATTCAGATTATAGGGAATGTTAGTTTCTTTTTTATCCATTTCTGTGTAGAATTATTTATAGTAAGCATGATGATTTATAATACATTATAATATACTGCAATGTAATTTATAATATAATATGATACATATGATTTATAAAACAAAATACTAAAATTTCAGCAAAAAACAAACTAGAAGGAGCCGGGCGTGGTGGCGCACGCTTGTAATCCCAGTACTTTGGGAGGCGGAGACCGGAGGATCCGGGTTCGTGGCCAGCCTCAGTTCTCTCTATCTCTCTCTCTCCCTGTCTCTCTCTCTCTCTCTCTCTACTTAGTGAGGCCCTCCGCAACTTCGTGAGACCCAGTTTCAAAATAAAGTATAAAAAATAGGGCCGGGGGTGTAGTTCGGAGGTAGAACGCCTCTGGGTTCAATCCCCAGTACCGCAGCAAAACAAAAAACAAAAAAAACAAACTAGAAGGAAATAAACTAACATGATCCCAATGGTTATTTCTAGCTGATGAAAGTATGAAAGATTTAGAAAAATTATTTCTGCTCTAATAAGTTATATTTCACATGGATGTTGTCCTTTTGTAATTAAAAAAGAAGGGAGGAGTCAAAAGGAATGTTAGGATTAGATTAGGACATTTAAATACCTAAACATTTTCTAGCTTCTTCTATTTTTAATTTTTTTGAAGGGGGATGATCTAGCTTCAATTTATTCTCTCTACTGATTGATAATGAATTTCAGAGTGTTAAAAACGCAACAAGATGGATCAGGCAATTTATAGAGGCCAAATGACCAAGGGGAAAGGCTTCAGGGATAGATACACAAATTGCGTTTGTTAGGAATTTCCACCAAATGTGTTATCACCACTGTGTTAATCATACAAACTCTTGACCCTTCAGCTCCCTGGTGCCAAGGGTGCTTGCTTCTAGGACCCAACTTCTCTGTTTGTTTGTAAGAAGAACCAATGCATGCAACTCCAAGGGAGAGTCCATTTTACCCAAGCGGTGGATTTGATAGGTTTGGGGAGAATTAGCATCTTGAGGCAGTACGTCCTTTAACCCTATATCAGTTTATTTCTCAGGAGAGCTCACAACTTAGCTTTTCTCAGAAATGTTGATCATCTGATGCAAAAATATGGACACCAGCTCCTCACCTCAGGGAGTCCTTTTCTGGTAAAGTCTCTTGTGGGCAGATTTTAATATGCCAAGAAGACGTTTGCAGCCAACTTCAGTTGCTTCAGAATTCCACAGATCATAATCCATAAACTGCCACTCTCAGGAGACTCCTGCCAGGGCCTCTGTTTTTCCCAGCACCTCCAGCCTGTGCTGATTTTCTACTTTTCTAAAAAAGGAGGATGGGGAGAGAGAACATCACAGGGACCACATCAACAACCAAGATCAAGCAGGTGGGATTTGCTGCAAAACCAGAAAGATAACTGGATTTATGGCAATTGAGTCACCACATAGCACCATCACCTTGCCAGGGCTTTGCTGATGGAAACTGTTCCATCAATGGGGAAACCACTGACTCGCTTCAGTTCTTTGCCATTGTGTTGCTTTTCATTGCTATGCTCTAAGGCTTTATGGCAAGGATTGCAGAATACATAAATAAGGGCACTTCATGACATAAAAGTTTTTCAAACACCAAAATTAGGAAAGGAAAGAAGAGTTATTCAGATGCCACACAGACAAAAATGTGTTTTTCTGGGACAAAGGAAAACGAACGATTTAAGTTTGTGGCAATTTTTAGTCTCATTTGTGCACACATACAAATAATCCTTTTTATAAATTCTATTCAGCACTTGGGTACAAGTACATGGCGTACCCAAGGAAGTTCAAATGTCGATTGTCATTATTAATACCCTTGGTTTCCTTGCTTGCTCATTGCCAAATAAAACAACACATTAAGCACAAGCTGATGCAGGAAAATGACCAGGAGCACAAATATCCTAGACAGAAAAGGCCGGGTCAGCTTTTCCGTTTACCCATTGCAAGGGCGGACCCTTGGAGATGACTCTACAATGCGTCATACTGACAACTGGCCCATTTCACAGGCAAAATAATTTCCAACATTTTCTTGAATTTGATGGAAACAGAGACAAGCAATCCTGAGAAGGTGGGTTACCTGCTAGGCAGGCAAAAATAAAAAGAGCCCTTGCCAGGCATGGTGGCACATGCCTGTAATCCCGGTACTTGGGAGGTTGAGATGGTTGGAGGTTCGAGGCTAGCCTTGGCAACTTAGTGAGGCCCTCAGCAACTTAGCGAAACTCTGTTTCAAAATAAAAAGATAAAAATAAGGCTGGGGGTGTAGCTCAGAGATAGAATGTCCCTGGTAATGTGCGCGCGCGCACACACACACACACACACACACACACGCCTGTGTTTTCTCTGGACATGCAGCCTCTATGCGGGGTCAGGTGTGGTTTGGTGCTGTTTCCTCTGGGGACTTTCACACAGAGTCCTCCTATCTTTGTAGACAGTTCTCAGCCAGTTTTGAGACAGCAGACTGGAGCAGGGATGCTTTAGTCCCAGAGGTATGCAGTTTTCTGCTAAAGTGGCCAAAGGAATGTCCCAACCAGGCATATTTCTACCAATGAGGCAAGCTAAGGGGTTCTGTCTAATTTTTGGAATTCATTGAGCTGCGGAAGGAAGAAATGAGTACGGTTTCCTTCTCTCTCTCTCTCTCTCTTTGCAGTGCAGGGGATAGAAGCCAGGACCTTGTGCATGCTAGGCAAGCACTCTACCACTGAGCGGCACCCCCAGTCCCCTCTTTTACATACATTTATTTATTTATTATTTATTTATTTATATTTGGTGCCTGGGCTTGAACCCAGGGGCACTCCACCATTGAGATTCACCCCCAGCCCTTTTTATTTATTTATTTTTATTTTGAAACAGGGTCTTACTAAGTTGCTGAGGCTGGCCTTGAACCTGTAATTCTCCTGTCTCTCAAGTACTGGGATTACAGGCGTGTGTCACCGTGCCCAGTTCCCCTTTTTTAACTCTTTTAAACCTAAAACAGGAGCAGGACTTTAGCTCTCAGAAGCTGACTAAATGCATACATGCATATACATATATATATATATATATGAATAAATATATGCATATGTATGTGTATGTGTGTGTATATATACATATGTGCATATGTGTATGTGTGTGCTATAAAAACATATATATATAATATATATATTATATATATATATACACACACATATATTTTAATAGCACCAAAGCTTTTACAAACTTTGAAACACTCATGAGCACTACTGTTTTGTTGGGACCTTTACATTAGTTGGAGGTGTGTGTTTGTGAGCAGGTCCTATGCACATAGCCAGCCATCTGCCTGGTGGCTCCAGTTCTGAGGAGGGTGGGTAAAGAGAATCATTCCATTCATGGTCTGGAATAACTTAAGAATGCAGAGAAATAGACTTCAGTTCAACAGTCTGAAAGTGGAAGAATCAGAAAGAGGTTTGCAGCGAGCCCAGGAATGCCCTTGACATTAAAACCACGCACTGAAGCCTCACTGACTACCAAATCTGTAATCCTACTCCCTCTAGCCTGACTGGGCGAGTTCTGGGCAGTGTCAGAATTCAGCCTGCAAGGCCTCAAAACTCTGAGGCATTTATTACTTGGAGATCAACCTAAGACCCAGTTGTACAAGGCTGATTTCAATCTTCTCTCCTAATGGAGGCCAGTACATTGAAATATATAGCAAAAAGGAGACTGTGTGGCTTTAAAAGTTCACTTTATCAGATTTATACCGGGGTGATTTAGCATTTATCCAGTAACTGGTTCCCATGTTGAAATGTTTTTAAAATAAATCTACGGATCAGTTCACTGGAATGTTCACTGGGCGCTCTTTTGCAATTGTAAAATATTAGCTTCTCAAAGGGTTGTTGAGCCAGATTTATATGTGAGTTGACCTTTAGGAAATTTCAGTGTTACTGTGAAGGTCATTACCATGACTAGAAAAATGACAGAAGAGTTTTCTTTCTGTGGTGGATTAGTCTTTCAAGTGGGAAAATGGTGAGCTATTATTGCCAAAGTATAATTTTTAGAAAATGAAAAACATGACCCTTAATACAAATATTTAAGCAAGCACATGTCAAAAATTTATTTACTTTTAAAATTGTGGAGTCATAAAGATAGTAAAACTAGTTCATAGGAGAATTCAAGAGGTTGAGCACATCTATATATATGTACATTATGAAAGAAAGAATCTAGCAAATAAAATCACTATATTAGATTTTAAAAACAATTGATGGGAATGCAAAATAGTACAGTTACTTTAACAGTCCAACTGGCAGTGTTTTACTAGAGGTAAATATACTTTTCCCATACAATCCAGCAATTATGCTCCTAGATATTTACCCAAATGAGTTGAAAACCTACATCTGCACCAAAACCTGCACATGATATTTTATAGCAGCTTTAGTTACAAGTGTCAAAAGCTAGAAGAAACTAAAATGTCTCTTGAGAGTTGAGTGGATAAATTGTGATAATGCCTCTGAGCTACATCTCTAGCCTGAAGATGGAGGACTCTTAAATGCTTATCGCTAAGTGAAAGAACCCAATTTAAAAAGGCTACATATTATTATGTATAACAATATATGACCTCCTGGAAAAGGCAAAAGCGTAGTGACAATAAAAAGATCAGTGGCCAGGAGTTCAGGGTGGGGATAATGATAATAGGGGATTCTTTAGGACCGTGAAACTGGTCTGTAAGATACTGTAATGGTAGATACAGGCCATTGTGTATTTGTTAAAACACACAAAACTACACAATACAAAGAATGAACCCCAAGATAAATTGTGGACTCTAGTTAATAAAAGTGTCTAAATATGGGTTCATCAGTTATTAAAAAGTACACCACACTACTGCAAGATGTTAATAATTGGGGCAACTGTGGGGTTGGAGCGAGGAGACAGGATATATGGAAACAGTCTGTACCATGTGTCCAACTTATCATCAAACCTAAAGCTTCTAAAAAGTAATGACTTTTTTTTTTGGTGGTACTGGGGATTGAACCCAGGGGCATTCTATCTCCGAGCTACGCCCCCAGCCCTATTTTATTTTTATTTTTTATTTTGAAACAGGGTCTCACTAAGTTGCAGAGGGCCTCACTAAGTAGCTGAGGCTGGCCGCAAACCTGGGATCCTTCAGTCTCAGCCTCCCAAGTACTGGGATTACAAGCATGTGCCACCACGCCCAGCTCTAATGACTTTTAATAATAATAATAATGATAATAATAATAATAATAATAATGATAAAAACTTGTTTAAGCTGGGTGGCTTGTTTAATGTCCTAAAGGGTATTAATAACCTTTGGGATGGATTACCTTTCCTATCCAACAGAAATTATTTATGACTTTAAAAAATTATTTACCAGTTATCAATCTACAAATTTATGCTAATTTCACAGAGTGTGGGCCCTAAACAATAATAAATAGTACATGAAACAAAGGTTCATTTCCCTGGGGAATTACATGTGAGTCAGCCTGTTAGATAATTCCATTAAGATACTGAAAGGTTGGACATACAAATGCTCATCCTTTTGTCTTATTTATAAGTTTCAATTTTTTTTCTTAACATCATCACAGGTCCTGTTTGCTAGTGAATGCTTTTGCCACACTTCTGGTCAATCTTGCAAATAAATTTCCAAATTATGAGTTAGTTGCTTGTGTCCTTGTTTCAGTCAGAGTCCAATCAGGAGACAGAAACCATACCAATTTTTTTATTTTGGTACTAGAGGTTGAAACCAGGGACATTCTACCACAAAGTTATACCCCCAGCCCTGTTTTATTTTTTGTTTTGAAACAGGGACTCATTAAGTTGCTAAAGGCCTCACTAAGTTGCTGAAACTGGCTTCAAACCTGCAATCCTCCTGTCTCAGCCTCCCAAGTACTGGGTAATTACAGGTGTGGGCCACCATGCCTGGCCCCTTACCAATTATTTTAGCAGAGAGCAATCAATATAAAGAATTCCTTACCAAGTATTGGAGAACTGGAAAGGCAAAAAGAGAACAGTATGATACTGTAGAAGTAGTAACTTCAGGAAGTGATTGTCAATCTTAGGTCTGGCAGAACCAAGGGAAGAGGCTGAATTATTTACATTTAGAACCTTGGGAGCATCTAAGATGGGCTGGAAGATGTAAGATGCTGTTTGCTGATGCCTCAGGACCTCAGTGGAGGGAGCCAGATCTCTGCAGTGGGGGTGCCTGCATGGTGTTGGTCTCACTCAAGGATGCAATGAGGTTGGTTTGGGGAATGTGGACAACCTGCGAACTGGAATCAACTGCTGCTATGAGAAGGAATGGCCTCTGCCAGGGTGGAGAGCTGTTTCCAGGGTGACCTTACAACAGGAAGTAAGCAGGAAGGAGCAAGTACCTCGTTCCCTAGCCCCCCCATTGGCAAGGGCAATCAGGGAACAAGCTGACAAAGGAGATTTGTTAATCTGTATATAAAACAATGAGTAGAAGAGTGAGTTTGAGGTTGAGAAAAAAATGGCTTAAGAACCAGAACACTGCTATAACTGAAACTGCTGTAGTGGATGTGTTTTCTGTGGAAAAGCACGGGTTTGGGGGTCAGAGAGACCTATTTTATATCTTTGAACATCTGTTAATGTGTTACTATGGCAAATACAATATTGTATTTCATTTCTCTGACATTCAGTTGCCTCATATGAAAATAGGCACAAGAATGCCCATCATACAGGGCTTTTGTAAGCATTAAATAAGATTATGTAAACTGGGCATGGTGGCACATGCCTGTAATCCCAGTACTTGGGAGGCTGAGACAGGAGGATCATAGGTTCGAGGACAGCCTCAGCAAGTAGTGAGACTCTCATCAACCTAGTGAGACCCTGTTTCAAAAATAAAATTAAAATAGGACTGGGGGTGTAACTCGGAGGTAGAATGCCCCTGGGTTCAACCCCCAGTGCCACAATAAATAAATAAGCAAACAAACAAACAAACAAACAAATATGTGTAGGTGTGGTGGCACGTGCCTATAATCCCAACAACTTGAGAGGCTGAGGCAAGAGGATCACTTAAGCTCAGGAATTTGGGGTCAGCCTAGGCAACACGGAGAGGCTCTCTCTGTATCTTTCTGTTGGGTTTCGAACCCAGGGCCTCTCATATGCTAGACAAGCGTGCTACCACTGAATTATATTACCAGCCCTCTTTATTTTATTCAGAGACAGGGTCTCACTAAGTTGCCCAGGCTGGCCTACAACTTGTCATCCTCCTGCCTCAGCCTTCAAGGTAGATGGGATTACAGGTGTGTAACACAGTGCCCAGCTAGATACCCTGTGTCTTTAAAAAAAAAATGATGTGTATAAATTACCTAGCATGGCGGCAGTGCCAGGATCTGAAACTCAGGCCATGCTCTTAGTCACTATAAACGCCTTTCCAATCGACATGGAGAACTGACAGGTCAAAAAAATCAGACAGTTTGGGATGTAAGAGGGGAGCATGTGTGGTTACAAAAGGCAACATAAGGAATTTTTGTGGTGATGAAACTGTTCTATATCTTGACTGTTTGATGGATATACAAAACTACACAAGTGATAACATTGTGAAAATATATACATATGCATGCACACAAGAGTACCAGTAAAACTGGAGAAATCTGAGTAAGATCACTATAGTAATGTCAATATCCTGGTTGCAATATTATTGTATAATTTTGGAAAATATTGCCACTGGAAAAATCTGGGAAAAATATACAAGGAATCATACTATATTATTGTTTACAGCTGAAGGGACCTACAGATATCTCAAGAAAACTTCAATTAAAAATAATAGTTAAGCCGGGCATGGTGGCGCACGCTTGTAATCCCAGTACTTGGGAGGCAGAGACTGAGGATCCGGGTTCGTGGCCAGTCTCAGCTACTTAGTGAGGCCCTCTGCAACTTCATGAGACCCAGTTTCAAAATAAAGCTAAAAATAGGGCTGAGGGTGTAGCTCAGAGGTAGAACGCCCCTGGGTTCAATCCCCGGTACCGTAAAAAAATAATAATAATAATAATAGTTAGCCGGGCATGGTGGCACACGCTTGTAATCCCAGTACTTGGAAGGCTGAGATGGGAAGAATTGCAGGTTCATGGCCAGCCTTAGCAACTTTTGAAGCCCTTCGCAACTTAGTGAGACCCTGTGTCAAAATTAAGAATAAAATAAAATTGGGGCTGGGGGTGGAGCTCAGAGGTAGAATGCCCCTGGGTTCAATCCCCAGTACCACCACCATAACAAAAAAATAGTTTGTCATTGATGCTGCCACTGCCTTCCAGGATGCACTGAACAGTAGCTACAAGATGGGAAAAATATCAACCAAGGATGTTGTCATGGCTAGATATAGAATGCCCCCTAAAAAGCTCATGTATTAAGCTCAGGGTTGATATAGTTAAGTCATGAGGGTTGTCATCTCCTCAGTGGATAAATCCATTACAACTTAGGGCGGTAGGGCGTGGCTGCAGAAGGTGGGTCCCTGGGGTGTGGCCTTAGGGATTGTGCTTGTGTCTTTGACTCTCTTTGCTTGCTTTCTCTCTCTTGCTTCTGGGTCTCCATGATGTGAGAGCAAAGCCTTGTGTTCTCCCTCTCTCTGCTTCCAGCCGACATGCCCTGAGATCCAAGCTCCCCGGCCTCACATGGACTGAACCCAAAAATCTCCAAGGAAAACCGTGAGCAAATAAATCTTCCTTCCTCTAAACTGAATGGTCAGTTCTTTGGATTCTAGCAGTGAGAATGCTGACTGAGACAGATGTACTCACATCACACTGAGCATTTCACACCACGTTTCTGAGGACAAATACGTGAATAGTTGAGGTTTGATGCCAATTGATTTAACTTCATGAACATATGTAAAAGCGATAATATCTTCCAATGATATTTTAACTCTGTAAAACCTAATGAATCTGATATTTTGAAAGATTTGGGACACTATCCCAATCCATAACTGCAAAGCTTGAAGCAATACCAACTGTTTAGACTCTGTTTATTGTCCCCCATTTACTGAAAGTGCAACATAACCAAAACAGGCTCCAAATTACAAAAAGAGTTCTTTCTGGGCCAAGTCATCCAGCGGCATTCCTAGATTCTCGACTTCAGCTTGTTTGGACATGGACAGTGCACTAAGCTTGAGTCATCACTGGGAACGTCGAGATGAAGCAGCATTTAAAGAACTCAGCTGGCCCCACAGATAAGAAACTTTTACAAAAGTATGTCTAGCTGGGTGTGGTGGTGCACATCTGTAATCCCAGCTCCTCGGGGGGGGGGGCTGAGGCAGCAGGATTGCAAATTCGAGGCCAGCTTGGGCAACTTAGAGATACCCTATCTCAAAACAAAATTTTAAAGAAATGGCCAGGGTCGGGCATGGTGGCGCATGCTTGTAATCCCAGTACTTGGGAGGCTGAGACCAGAGGTTCAGGGTTCATGGCCAGCCTCAACTACTTAGTGAGGCCCTCTACAATTTAGTGAGACCCTGTTTCAAAATAAAAAATAAAAAATAGGGCTGGGGGTGGAGCTCAGAGGTAGAATGCCCCTGGGTTCCATCCCCAGTACCGCAATAAATAAATAAATAAATAAATAAATAAATAAATAAAATAAAATAAAATAAAGGGCCAGGAATGTAGCTTAGTGGTAGAGTACTTGCCTAGCATGCATGAAGCCCTGGGCTCAGTCTCTAGTACAAAAAAAAAAAAAAAGCATACTTCAAAAAGATATTGCCAAACAGCTCCAGTAACAACTGAAGTCCAGCTGCAGAGCTTATCTTCCTTTTGTGGGTTTGTTCTTATGCAAGCACGGGGCATTGATTTGGTTTGGGGTATCTTCCTGCTATGTGACTGTGGTTAAAACAGTTGTTTTGGATCAGTTGCCCATTCTCAAAGACTATCCTGTGATTGAAGATGTACCTGAACTGATTTCTTTGCTTCTATCAGGCTTCCTGGCTGGAGAAGTGATTGAGAAGAGTGATAAAAACAAAGGTCAGGCCGGGCGTGGTGGCGCACGCTTGTAATCCCAGTACTTTGGGAGGCAGAGACCAGAGGATCCGGGTTCGCGGCCAACCTCAGCTCTCTCTCTCTCTCTCTCTCTCTCTCTCTCTCTGCTTAGTGAGGCCCTCCGCAACTTTGTGAGACCCGGTTTCAAAATAAAGCATAAAAAATAGGGCCAGGGGTGTAGCATGGAGGTAGAACGCCCCTGGGTTCAATCCCCGGTACCGCAAAAAATAAAACAAAACAAAACAAAGGTCAGGTTGGGCATGGTGGGCACACCTATAATCCCAGTACTTGGGAGGTTGATCCAGGAGAATCACAGGTTCAAAGCCAGCCTCAGCAATTTAGCAAGGCTCTCAGAAACTTAACAAGACCCTGTTTCTAAATAAAAAATAAAATAGGACTGGGGATATAGCTTGAAGGTAGAATGCCCCTGGGTTCAATCCCCTGCACCACACACACACACACACACACACACACACACACACACACACACAAAAGTCAGGTTTTATAGCCAAGCAAAACCAGAATCGCCCTGAGTATTCATTACTCATCTCTGCTGTGCCAGGTGGTGCTACTGTTTCTGTGTGTTCTTCACACTTGGACCATCTTTCCCATCACTAACACCACTCTGCCAGAAGCCAGAAGCAGGCAGGGAGGAGAGAAACCCTTTTCTTGGTAGCTTCATATCATAGTCTTATCTCATTTGATAGTCAACTACAAAGTTATGACAAATAATGCTTTATGATGCCACATGCTTCTGTCATTGAAATATAGTCAATCTCAGCCAGGCATGATGGCACACCTCTGTAGTTCCAGTCCTTGGCAGGCTGAGACAGGAGGATTGCAGGTTCAAGGCTAGCCTCAGCAACTTAGTGAGACCCTCAGCAAATCAGCAAGATCCTATTTCAAAATAAAAAAGAGCTGGGGTGTTGCTCATAGGTAGAATGCCCCTGGCTTCAATTCCCAATACTAAAAAAAAAAAAAAAGTCAATCTTTATTACAGATGGCTGTTGCAAAGGGGAAAAACCAAACTCTTTTATTTGGCTTATGGAATTAGCAACTTGTTTTGAACCCTAAACAATGGCAGTCCTATTATTGTGCTCTGAACAGAGTGGGTGTCCCACAAATTCTTGTTAATTAACTGTGATAAGTAGTGAGAAGAAAAAAAATCCACACTGGAGCTATCCCGTTTGGAATTTGATGACATTTGGCTTTTAAAAAGCCAACCTTCTTTTTGAAAATACATTTTTATTATTGCTTGTATTTTAATTAAAAATCTCTCCATACTGCAGGAACTGTGAATGTATCTCAGAACTTTCTAAAATACCTTACAATTGTGGCACAAGGTCAAACTCCTGAAAAAGACAATGGAATGGATTGACGCACAGAGAAAATTGCCTGCATGTCTGGGCGTCTTCCTCTCAGGCTCCCACGTGCTCTGGCGAGAAGAGGCTGCCAGTGGTGTACAAAGGTCTGCCCTTGGCTGCAAATAACTGTGCTATTCTGAGGACATCAAGGCCTCTGTAAGGCAATGAAGCCAGTGTGTTAGTAAGTTGAGCTCAGTTGTCAAGAATTTTAGATTCCAGCAAGGAAGTTTCTAGTGGAGCATTCTAAATTAGAACAAAATCAGAATTGGGTGAATGCTTTTAGAAAAAGGTGCATGTGCCAAGAGTGGACAGAAAGTCAGAATTCACCATGGCCATTCTTATAGATTGAACCCCAGAGGCCTTCGTTTGGTCCTGACCCTGGCATGTAAATTTCTCACTCATATAAGCTGTGTTATCAATGACAATTGCAATGATGGGTAGAAGGGAGGCAGAAATCTGTGCACACCCTTCATTCCTAGAAACCACTGCAAGCCCAGCAGTTGTCTTTGGAGGCAAAAGACAGAAATTCTATTATTTGTTTATTTATTTAATTAATTTATTTATTTTGCGGTCCTGGGGATGGAACCCAGGAGCATTCTACCTCTGAGCTACATCCCCAGCCCTATTCTTTATTC
>PVJS01055653.1:0-12591 GCA_004027185.1 Glis glis
GGCCCTATTTTTTATACTTTATTTTGAAACCGGGTCTCACGAAGTTGCGGAGGGCCTCACTAAGGAGAGAGAAAGAGAGACAGAGAGAGAGAGAGAGAGAGACAGAGAGAGCTGAGGCTGGCCGCGAACCCGGATCCTCCGGTCTCCGCCTCCCAAAGTACTGGGATTACAAGCGTGCGCCACCACGCCCGGCTTTAAAATACACTTTTTGTTATTTGTTCCATTACTATTTTTATTTTTAACTGATGATTTTGGTTTTGAGTTGTCAAAATTTTAACATTTTATATGCTAAAATCATCTAAATTTTTTTTTTTTTTTTGCAGTACCCGGGATTGAACGCAGGGGCGTTCTACCTCCGTACTACACCCCTGGCCCAATTTTTTATACTTTATTTTGAAACCGGGTCTCACGAAGTTGCGGAGAGAGAGAGACAGAGAGACTAAGGAGATAGAGAGAGAGACAGAGAGAGAGAGAGAGTGAGCGAGTTGAGGCTGGCCGCGAACCCGGATCCTCCGGTCTCCGCCTCCCAAAGTGTACTGGGATTACAAGCGTGCGCCACCACGCCCAGCATAAAATCATCTAATTTTTTAAAAGTGGCTTTGGCTTTACCATGCTTACTGTGTTCTTTCCTATCCTGTTCATTTGTTTTGTTTTGTTTCACTTTTCATCTTAAAGCTTTTATTTGCAGGATGGTTTTTGGTTTTCCTTTTCTTTAAACATTTAGATCTTTTTTTTCCATGTAGGGTTTTTCTTCTACGATATGAAGTAGGATTTTAAATAAAATAGTTTTAAATTATTACTTGTATCACTACTGCATATTGACTGACCCAATCCATAAAAATTCTCAATTTTTTTTTTTTTTTTGCGGTACCGGGGATTGAACCCCGGGGTCGTTCTACCTCCGCGCTACACCCCCGGCCCTATTTTTTATACTTTATTTTGAAACCAGGTCTCAAGAGGTTGTGGAGGGCCTCACTAAGTAGAGAGAGAGAGACAAGGAGAGAGAGAGAGAGAGAGAGCTGAGGCTGGCCGCGAACCCGGATCCTCCGGTCTCCGCCTCCCAAAGTACTGGGATTACAAGTGTGCGCCACCACGCCCGGCTCTCAAATTTTTAATCTATTTTTAAAGGAGAAAAAAAAACTTGCTCTCTGTACTTTTAGGCTTATTAGTTCTTAATTTAGCTTACTTTTTGGGAGATTATTAATTTGTAATCTTTATGTAATGATAATCTACTTAAAGATTTAATTTTTGGGGCACATTACTTACTGACCTAAGAGTTATTTTAAGTTACTGTTTTAAGTCTCTATTCAACTGACTTAATCTACTTGGAAGTTATACTGACTTAATCTACATGGAAGTTCTATTATAGGTGGTCTCTGATGGTATTGGTATCTTTGTATGTTATACTAATAGTATCTTTATACCTTGTTTTTCTTTTGCCCAGACTGGTGAAATACTTTTTAGAAGATCAGATATTTTTTATTGAAACCCAATTATGAGGTCTAGAGTGAACAGGGGAAAAAAATCTTGTAATTCCTTAGAACAGATTACTTTACTATTCTCTTTATATTGCTATTAATACAATATCTTGGTAAAACTAGGATAGTATTTTTTTTTTTTTGCAGTACCGGGGATTGAACGCAGGGGCGTTCTACCTCCGCCCTATGCCCCCGGCCCTATTTTTTATACTTTATTTTGAAACCAGGTCTCACGAAGTTGCGGAGGGCCTCTCTAAGGAGAGAGAGGGAGAGAAAGACAGGGAGAGAGAGAGTGAGAGAGCTGAGGCTGGCCAAGAACCCGGATCCTCCGGTTTCCGCCTCCCAAAGTACTGGGATTACAAGGGTGCGCCACCACACCCGGCTGTTAGGATAGTAATTTTAAGAGTTTAGTTTTTTAAATGTGCACCCACCTTAGCAGGTATAATGAGGAAATAATACACAATATTTCTATGGAAATGATACTTGATTCCTTGATATGAATATCATAAAGTACTAAAATTATTATTCTTAATAAGCACTAGATAATTCTTTCAGGTATCTATTATCATTGAGAACAAGCTAATAATAATAACTATTATTTTCGGAAAAAGGAGATAGGGAAAATCCTGAGTTACGTATGTGTTTGAGCCACTGTTATTCCATTCACAGTAGTCCCCCCTTTAACTATGATTTTGTTTTCTTTGGTTTTACTTTCTATGGTTTTAGTCACCTGTGGTCAAACACTGTTCCAAAGTATTAAATAGAAAATTCCAGAAATAAACAATTCATAAATTTTAAATTGCACACCATTCTGAGTAGCATGATGAAATCTTGGTGGTTGCTTAGTCCCACACAGAATTTGTATCATCCCTTTGTCTGTCATATGTACTGCCTGGCCCCTAGCCACTTGTTAATCATCTGGGTCATCAAACTGACTCTTGAGGTAACACAGTGCTTCTGTTCAAGTAACCCTTATTTTATTTATTAATGGCCCTAAAATACAAGAGTAGTCTAGATGCTGGCAATTTGATATGCCAAAGAGAAGGCAAAAAGTGCTTCCTTAAGTGAAGAAGCATCCACTGGGAATATTGGGACATAGCCCCAGTGGGTAAAGGGAGACTCCTGCATTTCATCATTCACTCTTTCATCACTACACAAATAAGAGTGAGACTATTCTGTGTTCTAATTAAGTGCTCAGTGATGAATTTTATCCTGCTGTTATTGAAAACTGTAGTGCAGGTTTATTTTATAGATCCTAAGGTATAACATTTAATAAGTTCTAATCTTGGTAAATGTACTGGATACATAATAGTGAATTTTATGACATTGTAAAGGTGAAGGTGTTTTTACTAAATAAACCTAGTATGTATGTGTATATATACATATATATATATACACATATGTATGTGTGTATATATACATATATATACATATGTGTGTATATATACACATATGTATGTGTGTATATATACATAAATATATGTACATAGAATATATGTGTATATATACATAAGTCACTTTTATACCACCTCTTATTTTATTAGTTTGTTTTTTGTAAATCCTATTCACAGGTTTTAAACAAGAATGGAATGGTTGAGTTTTCTGTGACAAGCAATGAAACCGTCAGCGTTTCCCCAGAATATGTTGGCTCTCGACTGTTGTTGAAATTAAAGGAAATGGCAGAGGAATATCTTGGAATGCCAGTTATCAATGCTGTCATTTCTGTACCAGCAGAATTTGACCTAAAACAGAGAAATTCGACAATTGAAGCTGCCAACCTTGCAGGTAACAGCACCCTTGCCTCAGTTGTATTTTTCTCAAAATTGTGCTAGGTTGAAAATCTTCCATAGTAAGATTTGTCACTTTGTAAATTACTTAGTTACAGGCATATAAACATATTGCATAGTAGGCAAATTAGATGGATTTTTTTTATGCTAGGGATTGAACCCAGGGTCATTCTACCTCTGAGCTACTCCTCCAAGCCACATAAAAAATTTTATTTTTTATTTTGAAATAGGGTCTTGCTAAGTTGCTGACAGCCTCACTGAGTTGCTGAGGCTGGTCTCGAACCTGCGATCCTCCTGTCTCAGCCTCCCAGGTACTGGGATATGCCACTGTACCCGGCATACACAGCCACACCCGGCTAGACGTATTTTTATATAGGTTTATAAATGATAATTATAAAAGCTCTGTAGTGCAGTGTAAAATGTATGTATTGGAGCAAGAACCAGTCAAATACACACATGACAAAGGTTGAAAGAGAACATAAACACATGTAAGCAGTGAGGGATTTTTTTCCTCTAGACTTTCTTTAAAGTTAAGGTAAATATAATGTTTTCAAAAAATATGATGTGAAAGAGAATTTATTTAATCCCATGCAACAAATACTGAGTGCCTCAGCAAATTACACAGATAAATCCTTGTATTCAGGAGTTTATATTTAATTGGAAGGAAACACAGAATAAGCATAAAATATGTTTAATATGTAGCTTCTTACCCTCAGCATTATTGACATTTGGAGCTGGAAAATTCTTTGTTGTAGGGAACAGTCTTTTGTATTATAGAACATTTTGCAGTCTCCTGCCTCTTCACTAGATACTAGCTGCATTCCCCCCGCCAACTAATGACAATCAAAAAACCTTCCATACCTTTTCTGGGGATAAAAATCACATGTTTGAAAAGCACTGATAAAGTATACATCAGAAAGTAACATGCTATGAAAAATAAATAGGATAGAGGGACAAGATTGCATGTGGACAGTGAGGAGAGTTTTATAGGTTTTAAATAGGCTGGTCAGTAGGTCTCATTGAGGCAGTAATGTTTAAGCAGATTTGAAAGAAGTGATATAGTTAGCCATGTAGACTCCTGGAGGAAGTGGATTATGGGGAGAGGAAAGAGCCATTAAAACTGTCATAAAGTGGGAATTTGGTGGTATAAAAGAAGATAGGAAGTTGGCTAGTGGGATCAGCAGAGAGCTAAAGGGAAGAGTATTATGATATTTGGAAGAATTTTTCAGAGTTTTGATGTTGTTATAGCTCCTGAAATATTATGCCGAATTACTTTCCAGAGCACCCTAAGTATAAAAGTTAGTAGAAAGTAGGAATTTTGTTCAAGGAAACCTAATCTTTTACCTGCACAAGATAAGCTTATCTCATTTTCCATGACAATTAATTTTAGTATATAATGATTAAAATTTTATTGCTCATTTATTCCCAGTATGAATATTAAAAAAGGCTGAGAGAATTTTGGAAAGTTAAGTATTAATAAGAAATAGAGATACTTATTTTACTAAGTCTAGACTTTTATTTCATTTTATTATAATCTTTTAGGATAATTTTAATGACACCATTTAGAAGAGACTATGTTTATCATTCCCATTTTGCTATTTCTGTTGAATTTGTAACTGCTCTTGTTATTACTCAGTAAAGTTTATTTCATAGAATAAGCATGCTATGAGGGTGAGTGGAAAGGGATTTCTTCATAGCCTCCTCTCATGAGTTGTTCTGGTCTCCAACCAATCTTACAGGACTGAAGATCTTGAGAGTAATAAATGAACCCACAGCGGCAGCTATGGCCTATGGTCTCCACAAGGCTGATGTCGCCCACGTCTTGGTTATAGACTTAGGCGGAGGAACTCTGGATGTGTCATTACTGAATAAACAAGGAGGAATGTTTCTAACCCGCGCAATGTCTGGTAAGAAAAAGTACAAGAGAACTGAAAAGGTTTAAGCAATGTTTTCCCTAACATACCTACTGTGTAGTGTATTTCTTATTTTTTTCAGAAATATTTAATTTCATTTTGTAATTTTCTGTATATATTATTTATGCCCCCATTTACATATATTTACAACAAAAAGTTAGGTCTTTAAACAATGACTGGGCATCCTATAGGTCACATAAGTAAATTGTCAGTTGTAGTATACTGAGCTAGTAGGGTTTTCATGGTATGGTGAAGGGATTAGAGGGAAGAAAAATTCCTTAAAAATGAAAAGTGATCAGTTTGTTTCATTGGTCATGTTTTAGAAAATAGGCATCTTTAGGAAACCTAATTTTTGTGTTTCCTGAGAAATGATAGGATTTTGCATTCTAAATCTTTTTTTTGTAAGATTTTAGTTTTGTTCAATTTATGTTAAAAATTAGCCTTTTTGAAAAATTGAGCTGTAGATTATAGTTGTTCTAACAGCGCATTTTTCTTCCTCTTAACCAGACTGTTTGGAAATAAGTTAAATGCTTACATTACATTACTCCTTTCCTTTGAATTAATTTTTTTTACACTTTTCAGCTCTTAATCATGCACGAAAAAAGATGAAAAAGAAACATAAGATGCCTATTGGTACTTTTTAATTACGAAAGGCACTTCCGTTGAGAATGATAACATTTAGTGTTTTAAAATGGCTACTTAAGATACGCTGTGTTTTTAATCTCTATTTTCTGGAAAATTATCTGAAATTATTAGTATACTTCCTTTTACATCATTTAAAATTGTCTTGATGTGCACTGTTTTTTAATAGTATGTAAATATAATATAAACTTCTTAAAATTTTTCATTTAGGAAACAATAAACTTGGAGGACAGGACTTCAATCAGAGGTTGCTTCAGTACTTGTATGAACAGGTCTATCAAACATATGGCTTCTTCCCCTCTAGAAAAGAGGAAATCCACAGATTAAGACAAGCCGTGGAAATGGCCAAATTAAATCTGACTCTTCTTCCGTCTGCCCAGATATCAGTATTACTAACAGTGGAGGAAACAGACAGAAAGAAAGCTCAGAGCGGTGACACCGAACTGCCAAGGGACAGACTAACCCCCGCAGATGGCCACCATGTAGACAGAGGCTTTGGACCTGGGCTTTCTAAACAGAAAAGTGGAGAAAGCCAGGTTTTATTTGAAACAGAAATCTCCCGGAAGCTCTTTGATTCCCTTAATGAAGATCTCTTCCAGAAAATACTTGTGCCCATTCAGCAAGTATTAAAAGAAGGCCACCTCGACAAGACTGAAATTGATGAGGTGGTTTTAGTCGGGGGCTCTACTCGCATTCCTCGAATCCGCCAAGTCATTCAAGAGTTCTTTGGAAAGGACCCCAACACGTCCGTAGACCCCGACCTGGCAGTGGTGACGGGAGTGGCTATCCAAGCAGGGATTGTCGGAGGCTCTTGGCCTCTCCAAGTCAGTGCTTTAGAAATTCCCAATAAGCATTTACAAAAAACCAACTTCAACTGAACTTGGAGGAATGGTATGTGGTTAGATATACATAGGTGATCTTGTGAGATGATCTCTTCCCCTTTATCGGACCACCTCGTCCAAAAGAGAAAGTCTTATTTAAAGTATCTCACAGATTTACCTAGAAGACACCATTTAGATACAGGAAAATTTTACATAGCATTTTGTTTTAGGATTGAATGAAACCAGATTGATCCTATTTGAGTTGGGAAGGGTCTCATCCCAGCAAGTACTTCTAAAAAGAGTTGAGAAAAAACTCTTACTAGAGGAGCATCGGTGGCTATATTTTCTGGGTTCTGGGAATAGATAACCAGTGCACCTAACATACTTTGTGAACATTAAATAATGCCAAGTGTAAGGTTCCCAGTTTTTACTAAATTATATTAGTAGGAGCTGGTAATGTCTTTACTTGGTTATCACATGTAGCTGTGTACTTGAAGGATGGTGTTTCAGGTATTTAGAGTAGCTGGAGGAAGCAGTATTATTAAGCTGCATATATAATATTCAGTAACTGCCATATAACCGATTCACTTTCACAAATTCATTATCCAGTTTTGTGTCATATTCACATAGTCTACATTCTCCAGATTATTTTAATGTATTTAATGGACCAGTATATTTCCTTTTTAAAATAACAATGAATTTACTTAAAAATTTCTATACCAGATAGCAGAAATACCCAGTTTATATTGTAATTCCTTCGTCTCCTACGTATTACTCTGTTTGGATTTCCATAATTCTCCCTGGTTACAACACAGTAGGTAATTATTAATTGCATTTTGAAAATGTGTTAACGTCACAATAAAGCAATCATTATCTCATTTTTGTTATCCTAGTTCTTTCAGACATTGGTAAATATCATTAATTACCTACTGCGTTTGTTTTATATTTTTATTTCTTTGTTTATATTTTCAGTAAGCCCTGGGGACTATGGCATGGATTTGAACTATCAAATGTTACTTGATTCAGTTTTACCATGTTTTTTGCCCCATATTTTTTTTTGAATGAGGAAAATATATTAAGCTGTAAAAGCCCTGTTATTGTTTTATATTATTAATTTTTTTTGGAGGTACTGGGGATTGAACCCAGGGGCATTCTACCTCCAAGCTACACCCCCAGCCCTATTTTTTTATTCTTTATTTTTGAAACAGGGTCTAAGTTGTGGAGGGCCTCACTAAATAGCTGAGGCTGACCATGAACCTGTGATCCTCATATCTCAGCCTCCTCATCCTTGGGATTACAAGCGTGCGCCACCATGCCCGGCCTTACATTATAATTTTAAAGTTATGTTTGGACTATATTTAGCCATAAGGTTGGTGTGTGGTAACAGCAAACAATTTGTGAATACTGGAAGTAAATCTAATGGGAAAGGCAATGTGGGAAAATTTTCCACAAATTAGCATTTGTAAAAATTGTGCATGTGTTTTGTTTGTTTCCTTTAAAAAAGCCACAGGGACCAAAAACAATGGCAGTTTTGATTTCTGTGATGCCCATATTATTTGAAGATATATATATTTATTTCCTTGATAGAGGTGTGCTTCATATTAATATTCAAAAGTGTATCCTGCTCACCGTTTTTGTTGATGTATATTCTGCTTTATCCATAGTTTTGAATTTGAAAGGATATTAAATTTCCAATCACTGAAGAAGAAAACTAAGGAAATTTATTTCAAGAACATCAAAACATTTCAGCTTTTCATAATAAAAGACTGAATAGTTTTAATATTTTTACAGATATAAAAGGAAAAATGTTAGTATTGAAATTGCTTTTAAAACAAATTTCAATCATACTTTTGTGTACAGAAAATGTAGTACGTAGATAGAAAAATTTTAAGTGTTATGTTTCATTTTAGAACTAATGGAGAAATGCCAAAGACAAATCCTCCACTGCAGTATGAAAATATTCAAGTGTTCTCTTAGACTTTGTATAAATCTTTAATAGATTTTGGAATTGAAAAATATCTTTTGAAGGTCTTTCAGAAAAGTGTTCAATTTATCTCGGTCTCCACATCAAGTATCAGCTTTAACCTAAAGCATTTAAGATTAAAAAACTTGAATCTCTGATGGTTGATTTGGTTCAAGACAATCTTAACCAGTTAACACTTTTAAAAGAAAACTCTGCAAAATGGGACAGCTAATGACTAAAATTGAAATTTAAATAATTTGTGTTTGAAAAATAGAATGGCAGTGTTGGAATTTGGGGGCAGTAGTTTAGTGTATTCTCCTGTGTAGTTAATCTTTTAAAAAAGAAAGGAATTTCTGTCTTCAGTCATATTTTAGGGAGCTATATATATACATAATCTTGACATCAGTGTATTTGGTTTAAAAGATAAGAATGCATCCTGACAGACATGGGTCATTTATGAATAACAATCTGAAGTCATTTTTCATAAAACAAACTTTTGAGTTGTATATTTGACTAGTGTTTTCTTTTTTCGAGTACATAACTTAAAATACTGAGTGTTGTCTTGTGTGATTAGAATATGTTGAATGAGTAATTTATTTTGTATCAGGAATGTTTTGGTACTGTGCTTTCACTCAAACCACTAACTTATCAACAGATACTACTGTGTGTATATGTACTGAATATTACAGTTATTGTGCAAAACAGATTGTGCCTCTTAAATTTGTGTGTGTACAGGTAATTCATGTTTTAATGTAAATAAATACCATTTTGCAGTTTTTTTTAAAAACTGTGTACTTTATTTTCCATTCAGGACTAGATTGGAGTACAATTTTGAGGCATATAAATATAAAAGCGGATAGAATTGATTTGATGCTCATGGCCCTCAGCCTCAGTAGCTATTGCCTATTTCCAGAAATACATGTTTCCCTGCATCCTGACCATCTCTGGGATTTCTGATATACTTTCTACTTGTTTCCATAATTTAGAAGACATAGTTACTGCATCATATGAACACTATCTCTGGAATTCTAAATACCAGTTATATAATTTCCTAATAAAGTTTGTGTTACTCTTTGGAGTACTTTATTTCTTTGAAGAAATTCATTTGATTAATATGATCTTTAAAATGACCCTTAAAGATGACAGACTTGATCCTCTCCAGGACTAGTTCCTGAAATTTCTTCATAAACTACCTTGCTGAGAGGCTCAAATATATAAGGAAATATAGTAATACTTCCTTTTTAAATTTTTACAAATATACAGTGCCTCAGTGAGGTAGTCAGCCTATAGCATGAAGCCCAGTAATCCCACCTCCTGGTATCCACCTTGTGTAATCCTCTTCCCTTAAATTTGGGCAAGATTTAAGGATACTGCTAACGAATAATATAGCAGAAATGCTGAGTTGTTTCTTCCAATATTGGGTGCTCCCTCTTACCTGCTGGCTCACTTGGAGCTTGGTTACCATGCGAAAGACCAGCCTGTTCTGCTGGTGAATACAGGTGCAGAGAGGCTCTAGGGAGATCAGAGTCCACCTGGAGGCATCCTCCCTGACAGCCCATACCAATTTCTGGCCTCTTGAAACAAACTAAGCTCTTGCCCAAACTTTGGTGTTGCAGCCACAGTTGATAACTTGAATGCAACCTCATCAAAGACCTTAAGCCAGAACCATCCTTCAGCTAAGTGACTTCCAGATTTGTGGTTGGTTCGTGTAAGCTGACTTTTGTTGTTTTAAAGTAGTAAAATTTGAACACAGCAATAGAGAACAGAGCTCTTTCTATATACCAGGGAATGGCTGTAAATAATTTACTAGTATTAACCAACTTAGTTTAGTTCTCCAAGCAAACATGAGTAGGTGCTATTCTCAATTTCAAATAGGGAAATCAAGGCACTGATGTGTTAGGTAAATTTCCCAGGATTATACAGCTAATGAATGGTAGAGTCAGGATTCCAATCCAGTCTGCTTGACCCCAGTGCTGTGCAGCCTTATCCGTGATATACAATCCCATGGAGCCATTTTTGTTCCATTACTAAATTTCTAAGTAGTGCCCATGTAAGACCTCTTACACCAGATAATGTTAGCATTTCAACTTTAGTCCTTTCCAGTTTTGACAAGCAGGTTTAGAATTTACAGATTTTTTAAAATATAAAATGAAGATAATACTTTTTTATTTGTGTGTTTGGAAGTACCTGATGCATAGAAAATGACTAATATGAAATTATATGTTAGGAAGATAGAAAAATGAAGTTCAGTGACTTGCTAATTTTATGTGAGATTGTACGAAATGCTATAACAATATATTCCCAAGCATCCTCAAGAGCCTAATACCATGGATCTTATATATCTGCAAGTTGTTGAGAGTCATTGTGATGAAATATCAAAAATGAAGATTTTTCTTGGTAAATCATTTACTTAGTTTCAGAAAGAATAAACAGTTTGCCTCACATTAAGCTGCTCAGATGTTAAGACAGGAGCAAATGCAATTTGTTTCATACCTCATTAAATCTACTTACCTGGCTTATCTAAAAGACCTTCAAAATATTTGAAATGACATAACATCCATATCCTCACAACATGTGTATATATGTATATTGTATGTATTATATTACACATATATAATTATGTATATACACACACATATATATGTATGTAAAATGTATGTGATACAGTTCTGTCAAGAACTCATTCACCTTAAATGATCTAACATGGTCCATTGGAAACTAGAACTTGCATCTCATTTATTAATTATAATCTCTACCCTTCCTCTGTCTCCCAATTTGCCAAGCTAAGATAATTTTGACATGGATGAAAAATGCTTCATGTAGTGTGGCAAACCCTGCTAAGTGTTATTACAATATCCCACTTACTGCTACTTCCAGAACCCAGTTTTATTTCAAGCAGCTGTGTTCCCTACAACCTAGTTTTGCTTGCAGCTAGAGGTGGCTATGTGACAGAATTCTGACCAATGAGATATAAGTATAATTCACTAGGTAGAAACCCAGGCCTTTTTTTTTAAATTTACATGTTTGGATTATACAAATTTCTGGATCCTCACCATTCATTTCTCCTTGGAATGTGAACATGATGCTGCAGATAAAGCAATGGGTTTGCAACTAGCAAGCAACACACGTTGTGGATGGATGGGATAGGTAGCAGCAGCCCAGTGATACTATGGAGCCACCCTAACCAGCTATGTCCTCTCTACTCTGGGACTTCTTTCTACCTGAGGACAATAGCCCCTTTGGTATTTATATTTCTTTTTTGTTTCTTTCTTCCCCCCATCCTTGTGCTTTGCACCTTATGACGCTTATTATGTGGTTAAATATTTGGTCAAATTGTCCTCTTTAGACTTCTGCTTCTTGCCGAAATGAAATAAAATAATAATTTTCTTTTCCTGTCTGAATCAACTAAAACATAGAAAAAATAAGCCAGATATAGTGGCACATACCTGTGATCCCAGTACGTGGGAGACTGAGACAGGAGGATTGCAAGTTTGAGGCCTACCTCAGCAATTTAGCATGACCCTCAACAATTTAGCAAGACCCTCTTTCAAAATAAAAAATAAAACAGTACTAGGGATGTAGCTCAGAGGTAGAATGTCCCTGGTTTAATCCCCAGTACCAAAATAAATAAGGCAGATAAAATGTATGAACCAGTAGTTTCAAGACCTTATGCATCATAGCCAACAATTCTTGCCTGCTACCTCTGTAAAATCACACACAGGCATAGCAATCACATAGTTGGATAGTCTTTAGTACCAGGAAGTTGTATAAATGCTCAGAGTAGAAAGCCAGAAATGATATTCAGAAGGAATTAATGATAACTGAAGTCATTCATATGTGTGTCTAGTTCCTGTTGTTTTGCATTCCAAATCATGATTTATTTTACATTTTATATGCATACCTATTCTGTGTGTGTGTGTGTGTGTGTGTGTGTGTGTGTGTGTGTGTTACACTCATGAGATAAATGAAAGATTACTTTCTTTGGGC
>PVJS01055654.1:0-12590 GCA_004027185.1 Glis glis
CCTTTCCTCCTCTTCCTCCTACTCTCCTCCTCTTCCTTCTCCTTCCTCCTCTTCCTCCTCCTCCTCTCTCTGCCACCCCTCCTCCTCCTCTTCCTCCATCTCCTCCTTCTTAATGCATAGACTCTAGGAGTGTACTTTGATTGTTAGGAAAAGAACCTAAAAATAAAAGTCTCAGTTAGTGAACAGATACTTAATTGTCTATTTAGGAAACTCCTTGAAATCCCTCCCCCCAATTATTTGTAATAGTTCTATAAAGACTCCTATAGTAACAAATAGAAAATTTAACTTTGGCGTTGAGCTGGTTGCTTAATTACTCTTGGCCTCATTTTCATTCTCTCTCAAGGGAAGACGCTGCTGATGTGAGTGGTGCAAGGTTACATGGATTAATCCACACGGAGCGCCTCGGAGAGTAGTGGGCTCCGCAAGACTGTTCTGCTTCTTGTCATAATTATTGAGGCCCCCGGGGTGATATGGCAAAGACACCTAACTGATCTGGTCACGTTGAGTTGGTTGAGAATGTTGGGAGTTGAAATGATTCCATCTCCTCTTTAAAGATTTCCCCATATTTCAAACATTCTCACCGCCATGTCTGAGAAGAAAACGTGACACACAAAATGTCAAATCAACTAGAAACTCAGGAAAAGCCAGCGTACTGGGAAAAGTCTTCCTTTGTGCCAGTGGATTCGGGGGTGAAGGTAATGGGCGGCCTCCAGGGTGACTTGCTAAAACCTGGCTGCAGGTTTGGGAGTCTGCGTTAGGGTTGTTGATGGGTTGTTGGGTTCCTGTGTCCCTTTCATCTTGTTTATAACGGAGCTTGGACAGCTCGACTCTCAGCACTTGTTAAGGTTTTTTTGGGGGAGGGCATGGTCTGGAAGGAGAATGGTGTAGAGAAGTCCATTACAAAGCTTGCCTCTGCTTTTTTTTTCTTTTCTTTTTTTGTGGTACTGGGGATGGAATCCAGGGGCATTTTGCCTCCGAGCTATACCCCCAGCTCTAGTTTATTCTTTATTTTGAAACAGGGTCTCACTAAGTTGCCGAGGGCCTCACAAGTTGCTGAGGCTGGCTGCGAACCTGTGATCCTCCTATCTCAGCCTCCCAAGTACTGGGATTACAAACGTGCGCCACCACGCCTGGCTTTGCCTCTGCTTTTGATCTTCAGGAGTTAGAAAGGAGAGGGGTGGAGAGAGAAGACAGCAACCTGATGTGTTTTGATCTTTTAAAATATGCTTATATTGATGCATTGTAAGCATACATCACATTGAGGTTTAGTGTATTAGAAACATACATGCACACAGCCCCCCCCAGGGGGGGTCCCTCCAAATCCCGCCCCGCTCCCTCCTCCTCCCCATTCATGATATTGAAATTAGTATTGATAACTTTGCATATGTACGTAGGATTGTTTAAACTGTCTCCTTCATCAAGTCTCCCCTTCCCCTCCCCACTTCCCTCCCCTTATCCCCTCCTCTATTCTACTGGTCTCTATCCTCATTTATCTAAAGTCTTTTTTTTATTGTTTCCCAATTTCTCTCCTGCTTCTACATATGAGAGAAAACATGTGACCCTTTACTTTTTGAGACTGGCTAATCTCACTTAGCATGTTATAGCATGTTATGTAGTTTCATCCATTTTACTGAAAATGACAAAATTTTATTCTTTACGGCTGAGCAAAATTACATTGTGCATATATACCACAGTTTCATAACCCATTCCTCTGTTGACGGACACCTAGGCTGGTTTCAGAGTTTGGCCATTGTGAATTGTTTTCTCTCTAGTAAATGTTTTCCCAACCAGGCAGGTGAGGCCATAGAATTAGTGAGGCTAATCCGGAAGGGCAGCAGGTTTTGCTTCCCTGAACTGCCCGCTCGCCATGCTTTTGAGATGATCTGAGAGCTGATTTGAAAGCTACTGGACCTTCCAGAGGCCCTCGCCAGCAGGCCACGGATAGATGGCTGATGGGGACGGATGCACAGCGTGGCGGGTGCTGTGGTCTCCACACAGGTGAGGCAGCCCTCTGGGGAGCACTGACAGCCCTTGCTAAAGCAAGCCAGACCAAGAACAGAGCGTAGCTACGAGTCCCGCCAGGGGGCGCTAGAGAGACCACTCTGCAGACCAGACCCTAGCTCTTCCCTCTGCCTCTACCCAACCCTCCGTTTACCCAGCATCATTAAAAGGGAGAAGCAAGAGGAGGATGAAGTAGGCCAGCAGCTGACGCATCCTCTCCAAGAGAGACTGAAATCCAAACCTGTAATCCCAGTACTTGGGAGGCTGAGACAGGAGGAGCACAGGTTTGAGGACAGTCTCAGCAATTTAGCAAGGCGTTCAGCAACTTAGTGAGACCCTGTTTCAAAACAAAAAATAAAAAGGGCTGGGGTTGTATCTTGGAGGTAGAATGCTCCTGGGTTCAATACTCAGTACTAAAAAAAAAAAAAAGTACACAGGAGGGTGTGCATAGGTTCTGTGCAAATACGATATCATTTTGTATAAAGCACTTGAGCATTTGAAGGCTTGGGTGTCCAAAGTGGAACCACCCCTGCATATGATTGTGTCCATGCATATTGAATTGGCGGTGGGGTTTAAAGTTGGCATCCTTACCCTGAGCTTGGATTCAAGGTCCTAGGAGCAAGAGAGAGTATCTGTCTTCCCAGAGGGAGTTGCTATGAGAAGTCACTGGACTTGTATTCTAAACCTCAGTCAATCCAGCCAATATTGAAAAATACTCTGGATCGACTACCTGAAACACAGCTTTTATTTTTGTAGTTTCAGTTTTGTCTATCAAATACATTTCCTTGAAAGCACGCTTGTCTTGATTTACATGGTGAACTTTATTTTATTTTATTTTTTAGAGGGAAGAAGATTTATTTTCTTAGGGTTTCGGGCTCAGTCCACGTGAGGCTGGGGACTGTGGATCTCAGGGCATGGCGGTGGGAGAGCACATGGGCTGTGCTCCTCACATCATGGAGGCTGGAAGTGAGAGACAGGAAGAGCGCAAGGGCTGTGCTCACATCACAGAGGCTGGAAGCCAGAGAGCACATAGTGAACCTTAATAGAAGGTGTAGAATGGGTTTTGAGGAACAGAAGTCCCGTTCGCATTGCTGGGCTTCTTGGAAACAAGGCTTCGAATTACTGTGGCTCAGCTTTCAACACCCCGAAGCCAACTAGGTTTAAAGAAAGTGTCCCTGGCAGGTGTTTCTGCTCACGTGCAGTTACACCTGGACTACCTGCCCTCTGTCAGCACAGCCAATTCAGGCTCATTCCTGTCGGCCTCGTACAAATGCTTCCTTAATGAAAGTGCCCTGTTTATTATGCCCTCTTTGAGACTGGCAGTCATCTTTTTGCTTTGAATTCCGGTATTTCTTGGTCTCTTTTGCTGCTAAAACAAGCTTATGCTACCAACTAGGTACCTTTCCCTTTCTACCCTTCATAAAATGCCTTAAGTCTAGGAGGAATTTAATAACTGAATGAGTTCAGTGTCCAGCAATATTTTAAATCAGAAATAGTCTAGGGACTATTACTCTTTTTTTTTTGCATTTTTTCTATCTCTTCAAAAAGAGAATGTAGTGACCAAGAAGTGTTTACAGAAATACGAAGTCCTGACCCTCAGTGCCCCTTTCCCTCTCTTTTGAATTCCTGGGTGGAGGTGGAGCACAGACACTGTATTTGGAGACATGTGGTTTTTGCAAAGTGGGGTCTTGAAAAGGAAGGCCTCCGAAATGCGTCTGCCAGGGCCAGAATAATCACATTTTGTATTTGCGCAGCATTTTTATTGTGTCTGTTTGATTAGGAGAAATAATCGGCCCACGTGCTTCCCCAGTGGCAGAGCTGCTTTTCATGTGTCTGTGTTCTGAAGGATTATGAAACATCTTGGTAAATATGGGGTAGAAGCCAGAATTGGACTTGAAACTCTTTGAGGAGGGGAGTGTGTGTGTGTGTGTGTGTGTGTGTGTGTGTGTGTGCACGCGTGTGTGCATGCACGTGCGTGTGCACGTGCACCTCTTGTTTAAAAGCTCCAGGAAATATACCTGGAGGCAAAGAGAAAGCCACCTGTACATACTTTTCAAGTATGTTATATTAAATAGTAGGAAAAAGACATGACCAACTTCTTCCTCCTTCTCCTCTTCTTCTTCTTCTTCTTATAGTGGGGATTGGACCCAGGGGTATTCAACCTGTGAGCTAAGCTATGCTCCCAGCCCTTTTTATTATTTATTAATTTATTTATTTTGGCACTGGGGATTGAACTCAGCGTCATTCTATCTCTGAGCCACACCTCCAGCCTTATTTTTTATTTTGAAACAGGGTCTTGCTCAATTGCTGAGGCTGGCCTCTAAACTGCAATCCTCCTGTCTCAGCCTCCCAAGTGCTAGAATTACAGGTGTGCGCCACCATATCCAGCTTTATTTTGAAATAGGTTCTCCCTAAGTTGCTGAGGGTCTCACTAACTTGCTGAGGTTGGCCTCAAACCTGCGATATTCCTATCTCTGTGTACCACGTACTGAGATTACAGACATGTGCCACTGCTCCCTGCTGACATAACCAACTTCTTAACTGATGCAATAAAAGTTTGAATACTACATTTGCTAGAAAATTTGAATTAATAAAAATGTAAGCTATTATTTCCTTGAGGTGGGAATTGAGACTTCCTCAAGTCGTTAACTATGAGAAAATTTCATTTGTTTAAGTGCTCAGCCAACTGTGGCCTGTGGGCCAAATCTGGCCTGTGAGCAAAGAAAGGCTGGCCGTCAGCTTCCCATACCTGGGATAGAATGCCAGAGCTAGCTGAAAAGCAGGACAAGTGCCTTTGGCTCATGGTTTTAGAAATCTCAGTCCACGGTCACTAGGCCATGGTGGAAGTGTGTGTGTGTGTGTGGGGGGATTGCTCACTTCATGGTGGCCAGGAAGCAAATAGAAGTGAAGGGCTAGGGTCGCAATATGGCCCCAATAACCTAACTTCCTCCCACTAGGCCCCACCCACTAAATGTTTTGCCTCCTCCCAGTAGTGCCTTGGGCTGGCGACCAAACCATCAACAAATGGGACTTTGAGGGACATTCAAGAGGCTTGAAGAAGGGAACAGTTCTGATAATATTATGTCCACAGATGAAAGTAACACTACCAAGCTCACTAACGTGTGTGGGAGGGAGGGGGGAAGTAGGGTGGGATGCGGAGGGAAACACACCGAGACCTGCATACTTGTGTGTTTGTATCATTCTAAACCTCACTATGGTATGTAATTACAAGGCACCAATAATAGTATAAAAAAGATCAAAACCATAACAAAAGGTTTTCACATTTTAAAGGATGTTTTGTGTTAAAAAAGAAGGAGGAGGCAGCCTAGGAGGAGGAAGAGGAAGAAAAAAAAGAAGAAGAATATGAGTCAGAGACCATATGTGGTCCACAAAGCCCGAAATATTTACTAACTCACACTGTACAAAAAGTGTTATCAACCATTGATTTCCATAATTGATTTCCATTTCGTGGAAGAAGACACTGAGGTGCACGTGGTGACCGCCTGGACACGTGGAAGGAGAAGTGGAGTCAAGTTTCTGCAGATCTGGCATCTAGTCCCATCTTTCCTATGAGCTGGTACTTTTTGTGATGATTAATATGGTTTCCCTTTTGGTGCCGTCATTCAAGAGTTCACCAAATAATGCCCGCAATGTAACTCTAACACTAACTGCCCAGAGTTACACCAATCTCATAGGATGAAGAAATCATCCTCTAGAAGACCATGCACTCCAGACGCTGGCTGCAAGCTCAGGGGCACCCAGGCCATCTGTCCTCCTGACCAACTGCATATAAATGATGAGTTTTCACTACACCCTCGGAGAATTTAGAAAAATGCTATACTTAAAATTAGTTGTATTCTAAAGGATGAATCGGAGAAATACACCAAGTGCTGTGTGCATGCATGCTTGTATTACTTTGAATCTCACTATGATATATAATTACAATGCATCAATAAATGTATAGAAAAGGATTCACCAGGACCAGACCAATGGAGAGACACGTAGAGAGAGGTCTGGGAGGGTCCCAAACACGGAGCTTGTGAGACCTCGGGAGACACCGTCTTCTCACCGCATCAAGGTGACTCACCAACCTGGGTGGCTCCCCTGAGCTTTGGTGCCCAGAGGTTATTCTGGTTCTACTAGGGAGGTATTACTAATGGGATCTTTGGCCACATAACTGAGCCCTATCTCCAGCTGCCCTCGAGGTTGGGCCAATTCACCTGGTCAAAGCCTCAGCCCTCTCATCACATGGCTGTTCTTTCTGGCCCAGTCAAACTCCGTCTAAAACTCGCTAGGGACCCACTGTGAGCCATCTTCACAGCATAAACACAGTGTGGACCATGATGCCTATCATGAATAACAATGCTATTACTATCGCTCCAGGAACCCCAAGCGGTGTGAGGCTTCCTCCCAGAAATCCAGGATGAAGACCAGACAGATTCTTTATTATGCAACACTGTCCAAGCCAGCTGACTCTGTCTCTAACTTTTCTTTCCCCTGCATTAGGAGCCTAGAGCTCATGATGGACCGTTGCAGGAAAGTCAAGTCTGACTTAGGAAGATTAGGGTATTTTGTTCCCCACAATTTCTGCTTTGAGATAGCAAAACTTCTTGGCCAGGGAAATGGACTAGATAGGTCTCAGAGCATCTTTTTGGAATTTTGAACATTTTGAGTTGAGTTAGGGAAAAAATACTGTTAGGAATAAAGGATTCTGTTTCTGTGTTACTTAAGACAATAAAAACACTTGGTAATAATTTATTTACGTTAACTCACATATTTTGCTTAATTACATTTTCTGTTTTCTTATTTAAAGTTCTTAACTACCTGGGCCTATTTAGTTTATGATGCTAATACTTATTCATGTGTATTACATGCATGTCACAATAGTAAATGATAAAATAAAAATAGATGTAGGATATATATTATAACAATAATGTTTACTAGATAGAAACACATTTCAGAAACCTGTTAGGATTTTTCATTTTCTTTCCAAAAGTGATTTCTGTGGACTTAGATTATGTAATGGATAGAAATGAGGTGTCATCCCCACTTCTACCTGCGAATCTGTCGGTGACAGGTCTGTTGTCCCTGTTCCCTAACCCGTGTTCTCCATGTCCTTATTCCCAGGGACACATTGCGTGTCCCTTCCCTGGTCTTCAGGCATCCTTGTATCCATGGCCCGCTGGTGGGCATTCTCTGCCATCTCTCTCTTTCTCATAACATTCTATTCTTTCCCCATTGGTGGTTAAAACTCTGAAGGGAAGAGGATGGGGCACTTCTTTTTCAGCTGTTCACTTTCTAGCTGCTTCTAGTTTTCACCCAAGCCAGCCAGCCAGCCGACGTTGCCATGGAGACCGGCCTCTCTGGGATCCAGCCTCTCTGGGTCTGAGCTGCAGCGTCTCACAGCACCTGTGCCAGTGGCATCTGAGAGCATGGCATCCCAGGGCAATCTGTAAGAGAAGAGCAGCTTTGCCCTCCTCTTTCACTTATTGCTCTTCTGTTCTGCAGGGTAAAGAGGATCTTCGTTGTTCCCTCGCTGTGTTAGCAGGGGTAACCACTTTTGAGTGATTTGTAGAACGGTGAGGAGGAGGTTCATAGAAACCAAAGACCCCAACACAGCTGGGATTGGAGAGGGGAAGGGACCCTCGATCCCCAAACCTGTTGATCCTGTTTCTGTCACTCTCCCCGAATCTGCTTTATCTTCTTCTCAAAAATTATCCTTCCTCCACCTCCTGGTCCACTCGGGAGGGAGATGGTCCTTCAGAGACCTGGAGAGTATATGTTAATAGGTCAGCTACATGCAGAGATGGTCCCTAAGAGAGTCTTAGTGGGCCGACTTGGACCAAGGAACCATTGCTGGCCCGAAGAGCTGTGATGAGACGGGGCTGCAGAGTTCAGACCTGGTTGCTGGGCTCCCTGGTTGGCATGTGGAGGGGAAGAGTTAAGTAAACAGATAGGGGTAAGTCAGTGGTTCCGCGGCCAGGTGGCACCAACTATGTCAGCCTTTTATTTATTCATTTATTTGACAATGAACTTACAGACTGCCTCAGGGGTGCTCATCATTATTCAGGGTGCCAGGGATGGAGCTGTGAGCAAGATGAAGTCCCTGGCATTTCCACTGTTATCTTAAATATCCCCTAAAGGCTTGGTCGCCAGCTGATGGAGCTATGGAGAGGTGATGAAACTGAGCGGTGAGGGCTAGTTGGAGGAGGTAAATCATTGGGGGCATGTCCTTGAAGGGTGTATTGGCTCTCTCTCTCTCTCTCTCTCTCTCTCTCTCTCTCTCTCTCTCTCCCTTTGCTTCTCCTCCACCACAAGGTGAATGCACTACCCACCATGGTGTTCTGCTTTGTCACAGAAACAACAGATCCCAGAGACCATGGACTGAAACCTTGGAAACCGGGAGCCCCAATCCATCTTTCCGCCATCAAGTTGATCTGTCTCAAGAATTGTGTCACAGCTACAGAAATCTGACAAACACATCCATTTTGCACGGTGCAAACTTAGTCCTTACTTCTTTGCTTATTCTTGTTCTCTTTGTTCTTTCCCTTCTCTTTGTTTTTTTCCCCTCAACTAATAGATATTTATTGAACCCCTATTATCTGCTGACACTGTACCTATTTATATGGGGGAGTTGTAAGCATACACTCTTATTTGGTATGGTGGTATTTGCAAAATGCATTAACTCGGGATTTGTCTCAGGAGTCCGAATTTGAAACCTTAGTCATAATGTACTTTGCTATATATGGTAGAGTGTTTTCCTTAGGCAATACAAATTTGTGTTATTTTGAAAATATTCATGTTTTTCTCCAATGCAAGGGAAGGTCAGGACCAAGCTACGGAGGTAGAAGAAGGTTATGTGAGTCTTGGAGTTGGGGAAACTATCAACTGCTTCTCCCTAGAATCAGAATTCTAGGTCTGATCTTGTTGAAGTGTAGCAAAATGAGCACTGATATAGGCTAGGTCCTTGGGAGATGTTAATTTGCTTGCTTCTGTCATCAACCCTTGCTTATGTCAATAATTTTTCACCCAACATTTGTTTCTCAATATTTAAATTCTCGCTTGGAGAAACTATTGTTTTCATTCTTATTTCTATCAGTGGTGCTTTATTTTTGTCCCCATCTTCTTCGAACCCCAGTTTTCTAGCTTTCTTCTTTTTTCCATCCCACACCTGAGACCCCCACCCCAAGTCTTGCAGAGTTTTCTTCTGAGATGTTTGTTTCTCTTGTCTGTGTGTCTTTCCATTCTTCATCCAGTTCGTGTTTGCACCATCTTTCTTATCATTGTAGAATTCACTTCCCACCTGATCTCCGTATCGACTGCCCCCCTCTCTTTCTGCTACTACCTGTCGCTAGTGCCGGATGCTTCTCTCCTACTTAGAACGTTGTGTGTCTTCGGATGACCTTCAGGACAGAGTTCAGCCTTCTTCCTCTGGCATTTTTCTGGCATTTGGCCACAGGCTATGTTTTTCTGAGTTTCTTTTTGGTTCTTTCCCCATTTGGACCCTCAGTGAGCCACCTCCTCCAGCCATGCCCCACCTGCCTCCATTACCCCCCAATAAACACATTCAAATGACTCATCATCAATGAATTTATCCGCTGATGAGATCAGAGCCCTCACGATTCAATTATTTCACCTCTGAACATTTTTGTATTGCAGATACATAAGCTTGGGGGAGATTATATAACCACGCCATAATAGCCCCTGATACAATTTTGTCTCCTTGACAAAATTAGCTTCAGGAATCCTTGACCTTACCCACAATGCCCCCCTCTTTCCTGATACAACCCTTCCCCATCCTGTGAAGCTGTTCTGTCTGTCCCCAATCTCTATTCCAGCCACCACTCCACCCCAAGCACACAGTGGTGGATGACCTGTGACCTTCGTTAGCACTTTTAGGCCCCCTTTTAGCCCCTTGGTAATAAACTGTCACTCCTTGGTAAGCAGCTGTAACTGTGGTTATAACTTTGCTCCTTAAACTAGTTAACATTTCAGAAGACAGGAGAGAGACCTGTTGTTTTTGTGATCCCAGCAGTGTCTGAAAATTGTGGCTGCTCGTTAGTATCCTGGAGTTTTGAAAATAATAATAATAATGATAAGAAGAACAACAACACAGTCAGATTCTGTGAGGCATACCCAGGCTCCAGGAAGCCGTGAGCGGTCTCCTGTTGATGCGGATGCGCCGTGAGTTGAGAGCCACTTAGTGAGGGACGCCCAGGCAATGAACTCTTGTGACTCAAAGTGGTGTATGTAGTTTGGGTCCTCTGTGCCTGCCAGCGCATCTCTTCTTGGGGAATTCAAAGGCCCCCTTTGTGCGACTTGGGTAAAAATGACTTATTCCACTAGCTAATCTAAATGTCCAGTATGTGCCAGGCTCTGTTGTGGGGACTGAGGTCACTGCAGGGAATAAAGCCCGACCCTGCTGTCTTGGAACTTACACTCTTGGGTGCGGGAGACAAGCCATAAATAAATAATGTCAGGTAATGGGAATGAATGCTGTGGAAGAAAACCAAAAGCGGGTGAGCGGCAGAGAGAAAAGCGGTACTCTTCTTACAGGCTAGTTGTGAAAGTATTGTCTTAAATCAGCAAATGCTTTAAACCCCAGCCTGAGCCGGCGTGTAGCTCAGTGGTAGAGCTCTTGCCTAGCATATGTGAGGTCCTGGGTACTGTACCCAGCACTACAAAACCAACCCAAACCTCCAAACCAACCCCAGCCTCGGATTGAAGTCCAGAGCCAGAGCTGGTGGGCAGCCAGTTTTGAACTAGAGAATTGTTGCTCACTGCTGCCCCTAGAGGATAATGAGAGGTCCAGAGGCGCAGGGCAGGGAGGGTCCCCAGACTGTGGGTGGTGGGGGCAATGAGGAACAGCCAGGGTGCCTGCGGGGGACCCACACTAGAGGCCAGGAGGAAACTGGAATGTACCGGGCCTGTGGCCGGGGACTCCGCTATGAGCCCCAAAGACTGCAACCACCAAATGAAGGTAGAAGACGCGTTAGCTCATTTCAGACTTAACCTTTGTTTAATATTCAGCGTAGAGCCTGGAGCTATGGTGCAGACCTGTAATTCCAGTACCTGGGAGGCTGAGACAGGAGGCCTGATCACAGGTTCAAGGCCAGTGCACACTAATTTAGCGAGACCCGGGACCCTGTTTGCAACCTAGCAAGACCCTGTTTCAAAATAAAAAACAAGATAGGGCTGGGGATGTAGCTCAGAGGTAGAATGCTCCTGGGTTCAATCCCTAGTGGGCACATGTGTGAACACACACACACACACACACATACACACACACACAAATTAATTCAGTGTTTTCATGTTTTGGTTGTGCCCCTCTTCGGTTAAGGATTATGAAATTTATGATCACTTTAAAATGGTGATCTAAGCTGGGTGTGGTGGTGGATGCTTGTAATCCCAGTACTTGGGAGACTGAGACGGGAGGATCACAGGTTCATGGCCAGCCTTGGCAACTTGTGAGGTCCTCCGCAACTTAGTGAGACCCTGTTTCAAAATAAAGAATAAAAAATTGGACTGGGGGTGTAGCTCGGAGGTAGAATGCCCCTGGGTTCAATCCCCAGTATCACACACACACACACAGACACACACAGTGATTTAGCCAAAACTTTACTTTTAAAAATTTTCTCCATGACGATGAACAGTATTCTTTGTAACTAAGAGGGAGGTTTACTTCAACGAGTTGGGAGTTTTAAAAAATGAACGTGCATTTCTTTGATACGTTCAAAAGATGGCAGATATCAGCGTGAACTTGTATTTGCGGAAACAAGATGAGGCTCTGTTTGTAGGGCGTTCATTTTTCTGTGATTCTCAGGCGCTGTCTCCAGAGGTCAGTTCTCCAGGTAGGTCTCCAAGAGGAAGGCTGCCTGCTAGCTGGAGAAGAGGGCCTGGTTTTGTGAGCGTGTGTACCAGTGTTGGTAATGGCACATCCTTCTCCACGCTCACACCTCCTTAAAGGGAGGTCATGGGTGGGGGTTGGGAAGATGGGGGCAGAGAGGCCTGACTGTAGGGCTGAAATCAAATCTTAGGGAGACAGCCTGGCTTGCGTGGTAACCAGAGAAACAGTAACTTAGGCGATGACATGAACGCTCACGTCGCAGTCCACAGCTGGGGATGGTGAAGCAGGGGCGCCCAGGTGACCAGGGGTCCCTTCCGATCGCGGTCCGGGGCGAGCAGGCCCTTGTCGCGCGGGGGCGGGACTGTCCAGTGAGAGCGCAGAGGCGAGCGAGCTTCGCAGCCCCGCCGCGGTGACCGCCTGCAGCGCATCTTCCCAGAGCTGTACCTGAGCACCATCACAGCAGCCTTGAAAACCCGTTCCAAAGCGCAGTCCCTGGGACTAGAGGTCGCTCTGGGCCAGGTGGGGGTGTCGTCTGGCGTCCTGCCATCCGATCCCCCGTCCCCATTGTCCCCACCCCCGCAGCTGGGAGCGCGCTCGCCTCGCGGCACCGTGCGCTCGCGGCCTGCACCTGCGCCCCGCCCGCCCAGGCCCCCAGGAGCGCAGGAGCCGCGGCGGGGGCGGGAGGCTGGCTCGCAGGCGGGGTGGGAGGGGCCGGGGCCGGGTGGGAGGGGCCGGGGCGGGG
>PVJS01055655.1:0-12590 GCA_004027185.1 Glis glis
CTCTCTCTCTCTCTCTACTTAGTGAGGCCCTCTGCAACTTCATGAGACCCGGTTTCAAAATAAAGTATAAAAAATAGGGCCGGGGGTGTAGCACGGAGGTAGAACGCCCCTGGGTTCAATCCCCGGTACCGCAAAAAAAAAAAAAAAAAAAGGAACTGTATGCGGTCGCCTAGCCAGATAATGGCACAACCCAGAATACAGCCCAGGTTTATCCACCTCCAGTTCCAAGCTCAAATCACTCTGTCCCAATTGCTCTTCCCCCTTAGAACAGGGAGGCCAATGTCCAACAGGGAGACTAGGGGCATGGTGAGCTGCGACATGAAGGTGATCAAGAGCATGGGTCTGGAGCCAGAGCACCCAGGTTCCAATCCCAGCTCCACCACTTCCAGCTGCATGCCCACAGGCCAGCTACTCAACCCCTGTAGGCCTCAGCTGCCCCATCTGAGAAACGGAGATAAAGATAGTACCTATCACATAGGATCGTTATGAGCACTACTGTAGTTAATATAAGCAACGCGTTTTAAACAGGCCCTGGCACACAGTACTCTCTATAGGTGCATTTGCTAAATAAATCAAGCAGCCTCTCAGCCCCAGGATTTGGTGAGGAGTCTGGGAGGAGAGCCTCCTGGGACATCAGGTGAAGAGTCCCTCAATACCAGGCTGTATTACAAAAGCAGCCAGGCACGGGCCAGAACAAAGGCGGGTGGGACAGACGCCGGCACTTCCTCCCCAGGAGCCCTCCACCACCTTCTCCACTTAGCTAGCGGTGCCCTTGAGAACATTGCTGGTGGCACCGGGCCACATGCTGACTGGCCAGTTCCTGTCCCTCCCAAAGCAGGTGGAGGGGAGGGCATCGAGGTTCCTGCTGGAAGAAGGCATGTAGCAACAGGAAATCTGAGTCAACCTGCCATGAGTTCTAAGTGCAGAGCTGGGTGGCAAAAGGGACTCTGGAATGAATCAGGTATTTCTTATTAACCTACAAGTGTATATTTTCTTTTGTGTTTGTGGTTTTGGGGAGCACTGGGGATTGAACCCAGGGGTATTCTACCTCCGAGCTACAGTCCCAGCCCTATTTTTTATTCTTTATTTTGAAACAGGGTCTCACTAAGTTGTGGAGGGCCTCACTAAGTTGCTGAGGCTGGCCGCGAACCCAGATCCTCTGGTCTCAGTCTCCCAAGTACTGGGATTACAAGTGTGTGCCACCATGCCCGGCCGTGTATATTTTCTTTTGCCCACCTGGATTTGTGTGTGTGTGTGTGTGTGTGTGTGTGTGTGGTACTGGGGATTGAACCCAGAGGCATTCTACCTTTGAGCTACACCCCCAGCCCGATTTTTTATTTCTTATTTGAAAACAGGGTCTTGCTAGGTTGATGAGAGTCTCACTATTTGCTGAAGCTGTCCTCGAACCTGCGATACTCCTGTCTCAGCCTCCCAAGTACTGGGTTTACAGGCGTGCGCCACCACGCCTGGCTTGCCCAGCTGGATTTTTAAGGGTTAATTCAAACGGGATCAGAGAGGTGAAGTTTATTCCAATAGGACAGTTCCTCCCCTTTCATGTTCTCTCATCTACAGTAAAATATGCAGAGAGAAATTTTCCCCTCCTTCAGGGCTCAGAGTCCTCATCCCTTTCTAATGATCCCGACATCTCATGCAGATCTGCACTCTCAGAAATGCTAAGAAACCTCTGTCTGTCTCTCCCTCCCCTTCCATTTCCCGGGTTTATTCTAGGTCCAGGCTGGATTTTCAGGCTGAGACTCAGCTGGGATCCCCTGCAAAAGAATCCCTCCCAGCTCTTCCAGTGGAAGCACCGAGGCTTGCAAAGCTGCGGGGGGCGAAGGTGGGTGGGGTAGCAGCGGTGTACACAGCACTGGAACCAGAGGGAGGGCAGGCATCAATCACAGCCGCTGTCATAAAACATGCATGGAGCCAGGAGGGGTCTGCTGGAGCACTGCCAAAGCCGGTTTTTCAGCTCACAGCTGGGGACAGGAGGAGGAGGAAGAGGAGGAGGGCTGATGAGGAGCCATGAAAGAGAAGAGGAGGCTGGAGGGGGAGGAACTGGCAGGGCGCCTGCTGGATGGGCAGGATGAAAGGCGAGGAGACAGCCAGAGGTAAGTGGCAGAGGGCAGCAGCGGCAGGGGCGGCCAAGGGAGTCCAGGACACCTTTCCTCCCCTAATGAAGAGCAGCCAGGCTTTCTTTCTGAGCTCCTGATCTCTCCTGATGGTCTGTGAGATGATGCTCCTGCAGGCCCTGCAGTGAGGCCTGAGCTTTCCAGGGAGCTTCACAAAGGCTGCTGCGAATTCCTCTCCCCCACCCCACCCTGGCCAGCGGCACAACACACCGTGCACCAAATTGAACCCATGTCCTCAGATCCAAGCACCTGCTGACCAGCCTGGGGTCCCGCTTTCTGTCAGAGAACTGCTTATTTACCCCAAAGGGTGGTGGGTCTTTTCTAGAATTTGCATGCAGAGCTCAGACTCTTAAAGTTAAACCTGTTCCTTTTTGTCTTCTCTGCTCTCACCAATATGGGAATTTTTTTTTTTAACTGACAGTTTTATCTTATCTGTCTTTCGGGGAAATGATTGCCCAGGATGCACCGCAGAATTAAATTATAAGGTACAGGATGTGATATTAATCACCGAGAATATTCAGTTTAAAAAGCGCTGAATGCTGAATAGAGTACTGAGTCATGCAGACTGGAACCGAAGGGAAACTGAGGGCAAGAAGAGAAGACTGAACATGAGGTTTGGAATCTTTGTGAGCTCCGGGATAAAAGTGAGATGCCACCGGATGCTGTGGCCAACCAGCCCTGTACCACAGAGGACGGAGGGAGAGGGATTCTAAAAAATCAAAAAGATACTTAAGACACATGCCCACCTTTGAGCCTGCACCCCAACATGTTAGCCAAGGCCACAAGGACCACCCCGGAATCACTTTTAAACTATTCTGGACAAGAAGTCCTCCCAACCCTCCCCTCTGGTTTCTGCACAACTCTCCTCCTCATGTGCAGTAGCAATGGCCGGTCAAGAGCCACAAGGTAATGGCACCCAGAGATGGTGATTGAAGGACCCTGTCCCTCAGCCTCTCAGTTAATCAGGCTGCGATGTCAGGGTCCTGGGCAATGGCTTCCGCTCTGGCAGAGCCAGGAGACATCTGGCTCCCACTGGAAAATCGCACAGAGAAGAGAACCAGCCAGCTGTACAACTTCCCTTTGGGGAAAGAAACAAGACCCAGGAGGAAGCCAGTGTCCAGAGATACCCTGCTACGCACAATGGCTACCTGGAGCCGGAAAAGTGAAGTCCTGAGCTGGGCATGGTGGCGCACACCTGTTATCCCAGTATGTGGGAGGCTGAGACAGGAGGATCACAGGTTCGCAGCCAGCCTTAGCAATTTAGCGAGGCCCTCAGCAACTGAGACCCTGTTTCAAAAATAAAAAATAAAATGGGAGCCGGGTGTGGTGGCGCACACTTGTAATCCCAGTACTTGGGAGGCAGAGACCAGAGGATCCGGGTTCGCGGCCAGCCTCAGCTACTTAGTGAGGCCCTCCGTAACTTCGTGAAACCCGGTTTCAAAATAAAGAATAAAAAAATAGGGCTGGGGGTGTAGCTCGGAGGTAAAATGCCCCTGGGTTCAACCCCTGGTACTGCAAAAAAATAAAATAAAATAAAATAAAATAAAATGGGGCTGAGGGTGTAGCTCAGAGGTAGAATGTTCCTGAGTTCAGTCCTTTGTACCACCACTACCACCACCACAACAACAATGATGATGATGATAATAATAATAATAATGAAGTACTGAATATTCCAGCACCTGGAAGTGAGCATTTCCAGATGGGCCCAAAGGCCCAAAGACAGACTCGTAGGTCAAGAGAAAATTCAAGCCAGCAGTGGGTGGGGAGGATTGTAGGTTTGAGGCCAGCCTCAGCAACTTTGTGAAACCTTCAGTAACTTAGTGAGACCGTTTCAAAATAAAAATAAAATAGGCCTGGGTGTATAGCCCAGAGGTAGATGCCCCTGGGTTCAACCCCCAGTACCACAAAATGAAACAAAACAAAAACCCACACAGATTCTTATTAGAGGGATGCAGCCATGTCAGAGACAGAGAAGATGTGATGAAGAAAGCCAAGGTCCGATGGATGCAGGGCCATGAGCCGAGGAAAGCGAGTGGCCTCTAGAAGATGAAATGGACCGGAACATAGATTCCCCTACAGCCTCCAAAAGGAAGAGCGGCCGCTCTTCAACCCCACTCACACGGCTGCTCTCCAAAACTGCACGATGCCAGATTTCTATTGCTTTATGTTTGTAGGAATCTGTTACAGGGATAGTAGGAAACTGCCACACTTACTCAGTGACTTGACTTCCCCAGGACTCAGGTCATTTCTGGGTAAGCCTGAGACACAGCACTCCTCTTGGCTTCTCCACAGATCATCAGCTGCTCGTGCTCCCGGCACATCCCCGACCTACAAATGCTGCCATTAGCGCCATCATTTCTGGCTGTGGACTCGTTCTCAGCCATCTCAGGGACCCTCCGGTGCAGTCTAATTGTTCCCAGTAAGCAAGAAAGCCGGAAGGAGGAAATGATGACCACCAGGCCAGAGGCATGGGGACATGTCAGGAATGAAGAGGGCTCTGGCAAGGATTCCCTTCCAGCAGGACAGCTTAGCAGAGGCTCCTTCCCCACTGTTCCTCCCAGCCACCCCAGGGAAAGTATTTGCATGAGCATAACAGGAGCCCGTGGCCTGCCCGATGCCTGTGCTGTCCTAGCAGGGCCCAGGGCCGTGCCCACAGGGGGCTGGAGGAGCAAGCCAGGCTCTCCGCAACTTAGTGAGACCCTGTTTCAAAATAAAGAATAAACAATAGGACTGGGGGTGTAGCTTGGAAGGAGAATGCCCCTGGACTCCATCCCCAGTACTACACACACACAAAAAGCATATATAATATGTATAATATCATATATGTATTTATTTATTAGGGTTATTTATTTGTTTATGGTACTGGGGATTGAACTCAGGGGCATTTTACCTCTGAGCTACACTCCCAGACATTTTTATTTTTTTAATTTTTTTAATTTTAATTTTAATTTTAATTTTTTTGCGGTACCGGGGATTGAACGCAGGGGCGTTCTACCTCCACGCTACACCCCCGGCCCTATTTTTTATACTTTATTTTGAAACCGGGTCTCATGAAGTTGCGGAGGGCCTCACTAAGGAGAGAGAGAGAGAGAAAGAGAGAGAGAAAGCTGAGGTTGGCCGCGAACCCGGATCCTCCGGTCTCCGCCTCCCAAAGTACTGGGATTACAAGCGTGCGCCACCACGCCCAGCTCCATTCTCCCTATTTTATAGGACTTCTGGGAAAGTCATTGTTATAGTTAGATATAAAATATCCTCTAAAGAGCTCATTTATTAATATTCAGGGTTGATAGAGTGGAGTCATGAGGGTTGTAATCCCAGCAGTGAATAAATCCATTGTAATGGATTTACCTGGGTGGTGGCCTAGGCCGGTTGGGTGTGGCTGGAGGTGGGTCCCTGGGAGTGCAGCCTCGGGGATTATATATGGCTCCTCCTCCCCCGGCTCTCTCTCTTGCTTCCGGCCTCCATGATGTGAACACAGCCATGTGCTCTCCCTCTCTCTGCCTCCCACCGCCATGCTCTGAGATCTGCGGTCCCCGGACTCACATGGACAGAACCCAAAACCATAAGAAAATACATCTTTCCTCTAAATTACGCGGTCAATCTTTTAGATTATAGCTATGGAGAATGCAGACCGGAACAGTCATTGAACAATCACAACCAAAATAACAACTCCCAAAATGACACGTTTCCTCCTCCTTATTAGGTCTCATCTCTGTTAACAGCAGCACCATCCTTTTGGATGCCCAAATTAGAAATGTCTGGTAGAAATCACAAGGTCTTGTCTTACTCTAAACCTCTCCTTTATTCTTGTCCCTACCTTGTACATCTCTGACTATGGGTGCAGGTGAGAAGAAGATAGCCCTTCACTCCTTAGTATAAAATGTGAATGAATGACCAACACAGCCACCACCTGGGTCTCCCCATGCCGCCTCTGTGGTGGGGTGACTGGGGGCGGGGTGTGGCTCCTTTTTGGATCCGTGGGTGCTTTTGCTGCAGACACGCCTGAGATATTCTCTGCTCTAGTCATCTTCACTTACAGCTTGTCTATGTCTCCTTGAATGGACATTTCTCCCAACTATATGATGCCTTCCTGAAGCTTGGGAAAATATATATATATAACCTCGCTGGCATCTCGGGGTGGAGTCAGACGGTCACACCTCTCTCTGCTCCCACATTAATTTTTGCATCTCCTTTTTAGATGTTATCCCTATCTACTATCATTTATTTATTTAATGATACTGGGGATTGAACCCAAGGGCATTCTACTTCTGCTACACTCCCAGCCTGATTTAATATTTTATTTTGAAACAGGATCTCACAAAGTTGCTGACGGTCTAAGTTGCTGGGGCTGGCCTTGAACCTGCCATCCTCCTGTCTCTGCCTCCCAAGTACCGGGATTATAGGCATGCATTACCATGTCTGGCTTACAGTAATTTATTTTATTTTTTTTGTATTGGGGATTAAACCCAGAGGCATTCTACCTCTGAGCTACACCCCCAGCCATATTTTATTTTTTATTTTGAAACAGGGTTTCCCTAAGTTGGGGAGGGCCTAAATTGCTGAGGCTGGCCACGAACATGCGATCCTCCTGTCTCAGCCTCCCAAGTACTGGGATTATAGGCATGTGCCACAGCATCCAGCTTATTTTATTATTTTATAATATATGTTTGCCAACTAGATCTCAGAAGTCAGGACCATGTCTCATTCATCTTTTAATCCCTGCCTCGCCAGTGGCTCACACATTATAGACATTCATCAAAATGTGTTGGGTAGATGAAATATGATTACAACAAACTGACCTGTCTGTCCTTTGGGCACAGGATGACCTCAGGAGCTAAGGAGGTTTCCAAGGGGAGGTGGAGGCAGAAAGCCTCACAGCAAGAGCATCTGAAACTCTGAAACTCCCTTCTGGGAGGAACTAAAGAAAACTCAGAAATTGCTCCCTAAATTTGTGTGATTTCCTCTCACACCTACTTTATTTCCTGGCATCAGACTCTTAAGAGCTTCCTAAATCTGCACAACCACTGGGCGTGGTAGCGCACGCTTGTAATCCCAGTACTTGGGAGGCGGAGACCAGAGGATCCAGGTTCGTGGCCAGCCTCAGCTACTTAGTGAGGACTTCCGCAACTTCCTGAGACCCTGTTTCAAAATAAAGGATAAAAAATAAGGCCGGGGGTGTAGCTCGGAGGTAGAACGCCCCTGGGTTCCATCCCCGGTACCGCAAAAAATAAATAAATAAATAAATCCGCACAATGAACGGAGTTTGTTGGTTTTTAACCAGCGCCAGCATGGTAATGTGACTAGAGTACAGCAGCACCATAACCAAATCCCAGTGAATTAGATTAGAAACCAAGCCAGGGTGACCGGATTAAACATGGTAACTGTAAACATCGGGTTCCCTTCACTTTTCATTTAATCCTCATCCCAGACTTCTGTTACACATAGCTGATTGAATACAGGTGTCTATTTCCACTCTCTCAATCACCACTAAAATGATGGTAAAGGAATAAAACAGGAAAAACACCAAGGGCACAGAACATGGGAGGGGAGATAACACTAGACGGAGGATGTCCACAGTTTTGAAAGGTGGACAACAGAGACACGAGTGGCAATTGACTCGGCAGAAAGGAGAAAGTCAAACTGAAGTGCTCTGGGTGGGAATGCCAATCAGAAGCAAGCTGGGCCGCACCGTTGAACCCCACAGAGGCTCGGGACTGGAGGCACAGCGACCTGAGAGAGTGCGGAGCTGAATACAGGCGCAATGGGTCAAAAGCTGGCTGTTAGGCCCCAACCCCCACCTCCTCCACAGGGCAGGTTGGTCGCGCTCCTCTACCCTGGCAGCAGTTGGGAGTATTATTGCTGGAGTGAGTAATCCTAAGAGGCTCTAGACTCAGAGAAACCCGACAAGCGAGGGGCAGAAGGGAGGTGCTCTTGGGACACGTGGGAAAGGTAATAAAAGTCTCCTTGCTGAACAGCGAGCTCCACAGTCCTCTTTCCCATGAGGCTCCCAGGACACCAGCAGACTGGTTTATGATCCTCAAGCAGAAAGTTGAAGACTCCTCTTTGGAGAAACTGAATTGCTCAAGAGACAATATAGGTAGGTATTTATGGAAACATCTTCACACGTCCATGAAGCTCCCTGGCCAACAAGCTCCATCCATGACTCAACTGGACCCAGCGAAGGAGCAGCGGAAGAGCACTTGTCATGGGTAGGGAGCACCCAGCAGAAAAGGGAGAACCAAAATAGACAGGTGGGGGTGGGGAGGAACTCAGAAACAGAGGAAATGCCCAAAATAGAAGAAAAATTCAGAGATGTTGTTACATCCTCAGAGGGCTATAAAAAGATCTTGTGTCCATGGAATAAGAACCGAATATTATAAAAAGGAAATAATTAGCCAGTCGTGGTGGCGCACACTTGTAATCCCAGTACTGAGACAGGAGGATCTGGGTTCTCCACCATCCTCAGCTACTTAGTGAGGCCCTCCGCAACTTAGTGAGACCCCGTTTCAAAATAAAGAATAAAAAATAGGGCTGGGGGTGTAGCTCGGAGGTAGAATGTCCCTGGGTTCAATCCCCAGTGCCAAAAGAAAAGAAAGAATAAAAAATAGGGCTGGGGGTAGAGTTTGGAGGTAGAATGCCCCTGGGTTCAATCCCTAGTACTGCAAAAATAAAAATAATAAATAAATAAATAAATAAACGGGAAATAATTATTTGTTAGTTTATTCATTAGATATTAGCTGCACCTCTTTGTACAAGGGCCATTCTAGGTCCTAGGAGCACAGCAATTACACAGTATAGAACGCTTAGACATCCTGGCTCTCATGGAGCCTCCCTTCTAGTGGGCAGAATCAGATAAGTAAAAATGTAAGTTAAATATAATATGCCATATTACGATAAATGATATCCAGAAAAACAAAATAGCAAGGAATGGGGTTAGGGAGAGCTAGCAGGAACACAGAGGGATTTTATAAATTTGACACAATGATCAGAGAAGGCTTCACTGGCAACTCGACATTTGAACATAGACATGATGGAGGCCAGGGAACAAATATAAGAAGCAAAAACTCTTGCTGATTAACAGTACCACAGCCCAAGCCGAGCGTGGTGGTGCATGCCTGTAATCCCAGTACTTGGGAGGCTGAGACAGGAGGATCGCAGGTAAGACTCTCAGCAACCTAGTGAGACCCTGTTTCAAAGTAAAAAAAATAAAAATAAAAAAATGGCTGTGGGTGTAGCTCGAAGGTAGAAAGTCTTGCCGGGCGTGGTAACACATGCTTGTAATCCCAGTACTTGGGAGGCTGAGACAGGAGGATTGCAGGTTTGAGGACAGCCTCAGCAAATAGTGAGACTCATTAACCTAGTGAGACAGTTTCAAAATTAAAAACAAATAGGGCTGGGGGTGTAGCTTGGAAGTAGAATGCCCCTGAGTTCAATCCCCAGTACCACAAAAAAAAAAAAAAAAAGGAAAAAGAAGAAGACGAAGAAGAAAATAGAATGAATAGAATGCCTCTGGGTTCAATCCCCAGTACTACCAAAAAAAAAAAAAAATTTACAGTCCAAACTGAAAATTCTAAACAACTCTGGAAAAATAGGTCAAGGACATCACATGAAGGAAATGAGGAACAAAGAACAATAAGAGAGACATAAAAAAAAGGGTAGAAGATCAACTCAGGAGGCCCAATCTGATTGAAAGACTTCACAGAGACCCGTGCACTTATGTCCAGGATTCTCAGTAACAGCGACTCAGGGTAAAAGGAAAGTCTTCTCAACAATTGGTGTGAGACAAGTAGATAAATACACAGGGGGAAAATACTTTCAATCCCTATCCGTAGCGAACAAAGTCTGCTGCTTACTACCTGTCAGTGATATACTTTTTTTTTTCTGGTATCAAGGATTGAATCCAGGGACATTCTACCTTTGAGCTATGCCCCAGACCCTTAAAAAAATTTTTTTTTAATTTGAAACAGGATCTCACTAAGTTGTTGAGCCTGCGATCCTCATGTCTCATCCTCCCAAGTACTGGAATGACAGGTGTGTGCCACCACGCCAGACTAATGATGTACTTTTAAGACCATGCCTATATTTTACCTTAAAACAATACAAATTTGCCTTTAAAATCTTTATGCCATTATTTGATACATTATTTTTTATGATTGCAATTTAGATGTGATAAATAACAAACCTAAAACAAAAAGAGGTTAAGCCATTTACTAATAAATGAGATCTTACATCTAGGTTTTCTTTCCACTAATAACCTTAACCACCTCCTCTCTGCAGCAGAAAACGCCATATGTTTAAGAAGCATCTGTAAGCGAGAGTTGCTATCGGTCTGTGGGCTTTTGCAATTAATGGACCCAGCGTTCAGCTGGAGCGTCTCTCTGCTGGTATTAATCATTTCCTGCTCCATTTTTAAATTCCTCATCACTTAGAGGCCTTGTGCCATCAATACTCTCCATCCATTTGCACTCTTACTGCCATTTCTCAAGGATCTAAATGCCAGTAGACGATGTAGGCTGATGTCCCAAACTTGGCGTCTGTGTGTATAGATGATGTCTATGCTGTGTTTAGATGTTTAGTGCTCGAGTAATGGGAATGCTGGGGTGTGCGCACACTTGTAGGGCTGTTTCTTTATTTGCTAGCAGAATCCAAGAAATAAACTAGTAGTTCTCTATTGTTGACTCGAATAGGTCCCTTCCCTGTACAAAGTGCATGTCATGAACTATAAAAGTGTTACAGGATACAGATAACAGAGTGGGAAAGGAGCTGAAAGATCATAACCCTGGTACAGTTGTCATGAATACAGGTGGATGAATACAGGTGCAGCAGAAAACTGAAAAACACTAGATTCTATCTGAGAGCTAGAAGGGCCCTCAGAGATCATATGTTCCAAATACCCTCACTTTACACATGAAAAATGAGCGAGAGAGACAGAGACATAGACGGAGGTAGAGACAGGGAACAACAATGTGGAAGTAATATTAGAATTTCAATTTAAAAATCATAGATCTGAGCCGGGCGTGGTGGTGCACGCTTGTAATCCCAGTACTTTGGGAGGTGGACACGGGAGGATCTGGGTTCGCGGCCAGCCTCAGCTCTCTCTCTCTCTCTCTCTCTCTCTCTCTCCCTGTCTCTCTCTCTCTCTTTACCTAGTGAGGCCCTCCACAACTTTGTGAGACCTGGTTTCAAAATAAAGTATAAAAAATATAGGGCCGGGGGCGTAGCGCGGAGGTAGAACGCCCCTGGGTTCAATCCCCGGTACCACACACACACAAAAAAAAAATCATAGATCTGTGTCCCAGGTTTCACTTATTAGAGAGATGATACCGTGTGTGTGTGTGTGTGTGTGTGTGTGTGTGTGTGTGTGTGGTGCTGGGGACTGAACCCAGGGGTAGCCACACCTCTAGTCCTATTTTATTCTCTATTTGGAAACAAGGTCTCACTAAGTTTCTGAGGGCCTCACTAAGTTGCTGAGGCTGGCTTCAAACCTGCAATCCTCCTATCTCAGCCTCCCAAGTATGGGGACTACAGGCATGTGCCATCGCATCCAGCAAGAAACAATATCTTGATCAAATGCTTAACCTCAGGTTTTCTTCTATAAAGTAGAAATAAGAAAATCTGTCCTGATTACTCACAGTCTTATGAGAATCAAATGCAGGAAGAGTTGAGAAGCTGTTTTGTCAAATCTGTATTAATGCTTGTTATTACTATTGCCCAAGCTGGTAAATGGAGAAGCTAAAACTGGAACTCAGGTCTCTTGAGTGCACTCCATCAGTCTGAAAAACAGCTCCTAGACTATATAGCTGACCTCAGATGGAAATATATTTTTCACCTAGGGACTTGGGAAGCAGCCTCTGGCTTCAGGAGGCTGTGGAGATGGAGCCGTGGTGACCCCGTAGTGAGACAGTGGGGGACTGAGGGGGAGCAAGAAGCAGCTAGAAACTGCCCTGGGGTTGAATATTTGGTCAGAAAACCTTTCGGAGGCTGCCCTCCTGCTCTCAGGCTGTTTGGGGATGAAGTAAGGTGGGTAGAGCAGGACTGGGAGGAGGGAAGGAAATGGTGGAGGAGATCAGAGTCCATTCACGCTAGTCACTGTTGGCTGGATTCACAAGGCCCAGCCAGTTGCCTTTTAATCTCCTCCACAGGATTCCCCAGGGACAAATGTCCCTTTATGGGTGGGCACCTCAGCTCCATACAGTTCCTGGGATCACAGTTTAAATCCTCAAGATTAGCTGAGTGTGGTGGCACATACCTGGAATCCCTGTACTTGGGAGGCTGAGACAGGAGGATCGCAGGTTCATGGCCAGACTCAGCAACTTAGTGAGGCCCTCTGCAACTTAGTGAGGCCCTATTTCAAAATAAAAAATAAAATAGGGCTGGGGGTATAGCTCAGAGATAGAATGCCCCTGGGTTCAATCCCCAGTGACACACACACACACACACACACACACACACACACACATA
>PVJS01055656.1:0-12588 GCA_004027185.1 Glis glis
GAGGGGGTGGAGGAGGGGGTGGAGGCTGCTGGGGGGGCGTTGGGGCTGGAGGGGGTGAGCCACCCCTGTCATCATCGGAGATCTCCATGTCCTCTCCAGAAGAGCATGGAGAAGCCTGTGGGGGTGCAGAGGAAGGTCACAGAAAGCTGCTGTCTGTTCCCTGGCTTTCCCTCAGATCAGTTTTCTTGTCTAGCTCCCTTCCCTCTCCCTCAGAGTGCAACCCTGCCTCCCAGATCCCAGGTACCTCCCCTGGCTGACCCCAGCCTCACCTGGTTCTGTCCATTGGCCTTGGGAGACTCTCGGGTAGCGCCTGGTTCCCCACTCCCTGTAGGTGCCACATCCTCAAAATTAGCTGGAGCCGGAGGGGGTGTGCAGGGCCCATGACCTGACCCAGAAGGCACCTCGCTCCCTGTGTCTCTAGCCCCAGGGCCTGCACTGCTGTTCTCTTCCTCCTCCTCTGTGTCAGAGGCCAGAAAAGAAAATTTGGAGCGCTGCTCTTTCAGCAGCATTTCGATGCGGGAATCCAGGCTGCTATGTTGAGCAAAGGGTACACTCTCATTGGTGGTCTCTGGGGCTGGGGAGCAGGAACGGGCAGGTGAGGCTGGGCGAGGGGAGGTCCGAGCTTCTTCTCTCTCAGGGCTGGGCCCCCCACCACCCCCACCTCCACCAGGTTCTGGAGGTTCTGGGGGTGGGGCCTCTGAGGCAGGAGGCCGGTAGTCTTGGTCAGTGGACCGGCTGGGCTCAGGGGGCAAGTAGGAGGTGTAAGAAGGTGGGAAGCGCTCAGCTGTATTTTCAGCAAATGGGGCCCCAGGGGGCTCCTCCCGAGTTGCCCGGCGGGGTGGGTAGGACGTATGGCGCTGGTAGCGATTCCAGCTTTCATAATAGGCTGGGTAGTTTGAGTCAGAACCACGAAATTGAGAGGATGAGGAAGACGACGACGACGAGGAAGATGAGGACAATGAAGAGGAAGAGGAGGAGGATGAGGCGGTGGCTGCGGTGGTAGCTGAGATGGCTGTAGAAGTGGTTGTGGAGGCCGAAGATGAAGAGAAATGGCGACGGGTAAAAGAATCTTGGTAGCTGTTCTCTGACCGCCGGGGCTTAAAGGAGGTTGACGTGGTACTGGAGAAGAAGTGGGAGAGTTAGCTGGGCTCATCTCTCTATCACCAAATCACCCCATGTCCTCATACTCAAAGCCCCTCTATACTGCCCCCCAAATAAGAACTAAATGTTGGGTTCCAAGCCAGCGTCCCCGAAGATAAACAAGTGTTGGCTGAATCTATAGATATCAGGACAAATGATTTTCCAACTCCCTCTGAGAGACTTTGGACTTCTTTGCTAGCAGCTCCCAGGATCTGATGGCTGGGGGTTCCAGACGGTATGTGCTCTGTACCTGCTGGAGTAGGCAGAGTCCTGAGAGTAAGGGGTGCTGCCCCGAGATGTGTAGGGGGTTCCTTGGGAGGACTGAGGGGTGAACTGTCCAAAGGAAGATGGGGTATCTTGTCGGCTGCTGGAGAAGCTTGTGTCCTGGGAGCAAGGGGTGCCATTGCCAGGGGTGCCCACCACAGCAGTGCCTGCTGGGTAGGCAGCTGTGTCAGAAGAAGAGCGGCGGCGGGATTCAGTCTAGTGGGAGAGAGTGGGGCAGGAGAAAAGAGAGATACCATTTTAAAACTTGTCCTGACACAAACCAAAAATCATAGTTCCCTGACTTGAAAGCATCTAAGCATCTTTCTTGGCTCTTCCTATATTTAATAGAGAAGTCTAGAACCTCCCAAAGATGGCTCCTGCTCCTGGCAATCAGGCACTGTGTCCACAAGGCTAGGGTTATGGCAGCCACAAGCTCCTCACCGTCTCAGTGGCTGCACCAGAACCCTGGAACTTCTCGCTCAGGGCCTTGCCCCCGGTGGGCACAGTCTGAGGGGTGTAGGAGCCATTGACAATCAATTCATAGTACTTCATTCGTTGTTGTCCTGGAGGGAGAGAAATGGGAACCAACAGTCAGGAGAAAGCAATACTTTCATGATTTGGCAGTCCTTTTTCTGTCTTAGACATTTCCTACAATGTCTTGGAGCCTTGGGCTTTGGGAGTTTAGTTCTCCTACCTTTCAGTTCTCTTTACCTTTGGAACTTCTAGCTTATCTCTATCTCTGAACTACTATAAATGACACTTCACAGCTTACAAATACATTTCTTCGTATGTTACTACCTAGGATGATCAGCAGGAGAGAGAAGAATCACTACTCCTATTTTATAGGCTTAAAGACAACTGACCAGCCCAAAGTCACAAAATTGGTCAGTAGAAGAAATGGAATTCTAACTCAGGTTGTCTGATGCCAACCCCCCACCATGCTCCTTATCCTATAAACTAACGGTTACAGAATGGCAGCTTGAAGACTAAATCCAGCCAACAGTTATATTTTATTTGCCTTGCATAATAACTTAAAAAACCTTGGAAGGAGTGCAATATTTAAAAACCTCGAAATTATACACAAGAATTTAGGTTTCTGACTTTTTTTAAAAAAATCAAATTTGCCAGGTGTGGTAGTGTACACTTGTAATCCCAGCTATTGGGAGGCTGAGACAGGAGGATCACAGGTTTAAAGCCAGCCTCAGCAACTTAGCAAGACCCTGTTTCCAAAAAAAGGGGGGTACCTGAGGGTGTACCTCAGAAGTAGAATGCCCCTGGGTTTAATCCCTAGTACCAAAATAAATAAATAAAAATCAAATTTGGGAATATTAGTCCCCATTCCCATTTGCAAACAGGGTAATGACAACTACAGCTGCCTCCTTTAGATGGCACTGTAAAGAACAGTTTGCCACAGATCCCACTCCTCCCTACTGCTCCTTAACAAAGTAGTTCAGACTGCTTTATCATTACAGGTCTTTCCATCTCTCTCTCTCTTTTTTTTTTGCAGTATCGGGGATTGAACCCAGGGGCGTTCTACCTCCACGCTACACCCCCGGCCCTATTGTTTTATACTTTATTTTGAAACCGGGCCTCACAAAGTTGCAGAGGGCCTCACTAAGTAGAGAGAGAGAGAGAGAGAGGGACAGGGAGAGAGAGAGAGAGAGCACGCGCGCTGAGGCTGGCCGCGAACCCAGATCCTCCGGTCTCCGCCTCCCAAAGTACTGGGATTACAGGCGTGCGCCACCACGCCCAGCTCTCTCTCTTTTTTTGTGATACTGGAACTATGCCCAGGGGTGCTCTACTACTGAGCCATACCTCCAGCCTTTTTTACTTTGAGACAGAGTATAAGTTGCCCAAACTGGTCTTGAACTTGCAATCCTCCTGCTTAAGCCTACTGAGTAGCTAGGACTAGAGGTGTACACCATAGCATTTGCTTCTTTACTTTTTCGATGGTGCTGGGTGGGGCTCAAACCCAGGGCCTAGAGCATACTAGGTATGTACTTTACCACTGACCTATATAGCCCTTCATTCTTTTTTTTGTGTGTGTGGTACTGGGGAATTGAATCCATGGGCATTCTGCCTCTGAGCTATAATACCCCAAGCCCTATTTTATTTGGAAACAAGGTCTCAATAAGTTGCACAGGGCCTTGCTAAGTTGTTGGGGCTGGCCTCGAACCTATGATCCTTCTATCTCAGCCTCCCAAGTTCTAGGATTACAGGCATGTACCACCACACCTGGCTCAGACCTTCATTCTTTACCTAAAACTTCAAAACCAAAATCCTATCCGGGCATGGTGTTGCATGTCTGTAATCTAAGTATGTGGGAGGCTAAGATAGGAAGATTGCAAGTTTCAGGCCATCCTCGGCAACTTAGGGAGACCCTTAGTAACTTAACAAGACCGTTTCAAAAATAAAAAATAAGCCAGGCGTGGTGGCACACGCTTGTAATCCCAGTACTTTGGGAGGCAGAGACCGGAGGACCCGGGTTCGCGGCCAGCCTCAGCACTCTCTCTCTCTCTCTCTCTTTCTCCCCGTCTCTCTCTTTCTCTCTCTACATAGTAAGGCCCTCCGCAACTTCGTGAGACCCGGTTTCAAAAATAAAGTATAAAAAATAGGGCTGGGGGTGTAGCGCGGAGGTAGAACGCCCCTGCGTTCAATCCCCGGTACCGCAAAAAAAGAAAAAAAAAAGGGCTGGGGGTGTAGCTCGGAGGTAGAATGCCCCTGGGTTCAATCCCAAATACCAAAAACCAAAACAAAACAAATACCCCAAAACTCCAGTATTTTTGAGGATTTGCTATTAAATCTCACCTGACTTGCTATAAGTTTTATTCATTTCATCTCATGTTACTTTTCATACGATTATTTTTTTTGTGGTACTAGGGATTGAAGCCAGGGACATTCTACCTCTGACCTATACCCCTAGCCCTATTTTATTTATTTATTTATTTATTTATTTATTTATTTATTTTATTATTATTTTTTTTTGCGGACGGGGATTGAACCCAGGGGCGTTCTACCTCCGTGCTACACCCCCAGACCTATTTTTCATACTTTATTTTGAAACTGGGTCTCACGAAGTTGCGGAGAGCCTCACTAAGTAGAGAGAGAGAGAGAGAGAGAGAGAGAAAGAGAGACAGAGAGAGAGAGCTGAGGCTGGCCGCGAACCCGGATCCTCAGGTCTCCGCCTCCCAAAGTACTGGGATTACAAGCGTGTGCCACCACGCCCGGCCTATTATTTATTTTTCATTTATGTTTTTTTTTTGCGGTACTGGGGATTGAACCTAGGGGCGTTCTACCTCCGAGTCACACCCCCTGCCCTATTTTTTATACTTTATTTTGAAACTGGGTCATGCAAAGTTGCGGAGGGCCTCACTAGGTAGCTGAGGCTGGCCGCAAACCTGGATCCTCCGGTCTCCGCCTCCCAAGTACTGGGATTACAAGCGTGTGCCACCACGCCTGGCCCTATTTTATTTATTTATTTGCTTTTCATTTTTGTTTTGTGGTAGTGGGAATTGAACTCAGGGGCATTCTACCTCTGAGCTACACCTCTAGCCCTTTTTATTTCTTGTTTGGAAAGAGGTTCTCGCTAGGTTACTGAGAATCTCACTATGTTGCTGAGGCTGTCCTCGAACCTGCAATCCTCCCATCTCAGCCTCCTCAGCACTGAAATTACAGGCGTGCATCACCTTGCCCAGCCAGTATTTGTTTGTATGTTTGTTTGTTTATTTATTTGTGGTACTGAGGATGGAACCCTGGGGCATTCTACCTTCAAGCTACAATCTCAGCCCTATTTTATTTCCTGAAACAGGGTCTCACTAAGTTGCAGAGGGCCTCTCTAAGTACTGAGGCTGGCCGCAAACCTGCGATACTCCTGTCTCAGCCTCCCAAGTACTGGGATTATAAGCGTGCACGACCACACCCAGCAGGTATTTGTTTTTTGTTTTTCTGCAGTACTGGGGATTGAACCCAGGAGTGTTCTACCTCAGAGCTAAACCCCCAGCCCTATTTTTTTATTCTTTATTTTGAAACAGTGTCTCACTAAGTTGCAGAGGGCCTCACTAAGTAGCTGAGGCTGACCATGAACCAGGATCCTCCTGTCTTAGCCTCCCAAGTACTGGGATTACAAGTGTGTGCCACCACGCCTGGCTGTTTTTTTTTTTTTTTGCGGTACTGGGGATTGAACCCAGGGGCATCCAACCTCTGAGCTATGCCCCCAGCCCTGTTTTTATTCCTTATTTTGAAACAGGGTCTCACTAAGTTGCAGAGGGCCTCACTAAGTACCTGAGGCTGGCTGCGAACCTGGATCCTCCAGTCTCAGCCTTCCAAGTACTGGGATTACAAGCGTGCGCCACCACGCCTGGCTTGGTATTTGTTTTTTTGAAACAGGGTCTCACTAACTTGCGGAGGGCCTAGCTAAGTTGCTGAGGCTGGTCACAAACCTGCAAGCCTCCTATCCCACCCTCCCTAGTACTAGGATTACAGGTGTGTGCCACCATGCCCAGCTCCATACAATTTCTTACAGATGTGCTTTACTATGGGGTGCTGTCCCAACCATGCTGGTAATGACATGCAAAACACCATACATGCAACATAATTCATCTCAAAAATTAAAAAATTCTGAGTTCAGAAACACATCTGCCCCAAGAGTTTCAGATAAAGAATCATGACCCTGATTGCTTGTTTGACCCCAAAAGGCATTTGCATGTATAATCTCTGGTGGAGACCAACCTTGAGCAGCAGGCAGGGGAGCCCTCACCTTTGATGTCAAGCTGGGCATGGATGATGTTGCCCATGACAGAGGTAAGGTGGAGATTTTTGACTGTTTCCTTGGCACCCCGAGTGCTGGTGAAGAGCACACGGGCCAGGCCCAGGTGCTTGCGAGTACGGGGGTGAAGAAGGATCTCTACCTCTTCCACCTCACCATACTTTCGGCACATATCCTTTAAGAAGGTTTCCCGCACGTTGTCATTTAGCCTTGCGAAAGTCACTTCCTTCAGTGGGATCTGTCCAATATAGAACTCATCCAGCTGTGGAGAAGACAAGAGTTGGTCTAGGGTCTCTACAATGACCACTGAATCTTTGCACTTTGGGAAACTTTAGCAAGACCCACGAGGTCAAGAGAGAGGTCTGAGAGACTGAAGGGCAAGGGAGAAGGTCCACAACAACAGCTACATCAATCTTGACCTCTCTCTCCCTGAATTCCTGTCACTAAAGAAAGGCAAGAACCAGAACCAGAAATGCACGAACTGAGTAATAAACATACATGGAAGGAGGAATAACCCACTAGGTCAGCTTTTACCGACTACCATGGGCTAGGTACTAGAGATACAAAGATGGGAAAAAAAAGATCCCTGTTCAGAAGAGTAGACAGGACTGACACAAAAATCAGAACATGACACAATGACAGCAGACATGTAGAAAGAGTGATTGGGAGCCAAGACAAGGAAACATTTGTATAGAGCACAATCAAGGAAGAACTCAGAAAGATGGTGTCAATCTGTGTGTGTGTGTGTGTGTGTGTGTGTGTGTGTGTGTGTGTATGTTTATGTGTGGTACTGGGGATCAAGCCCTGGGGCATTCTACCTCTGAGCTACACCCCAGCCCGATTTTATTTTATTTTATTTTATTTTATTTTATTTTATTTTATTTTTTGCGGTCCTGGGGATTAAACCCAGGGGCATTCTACCTCCGAGCTACACCCCCTGCCCTATTTTTTATTCTTTATTTTGAAACAGGGTCTCACTAAATTGCAGAGGGCCTTGATAAGTTGCAGAGGCTGGCTTCGAACCTGTGATCCTCCAGTCTCAGCCTCCCAAGTACTGGGATTACAAGCATGCACCACCACGCCTGGCTCTGGTCTATTTTATTTAAACAAGGTCTCTTTAAATTGCTGAGGGCCAGTTGGGCATGGTGGCGCATACTTGTACTTGGAAGGCTGAGACAGTAGGATTGCAGATTTTTTTTTTTTTTTGCAGTACTGGGGATGAAACCCAGGGGCATTCTACCTCCGAGCTACACCCCCCAGCCCTATTTTTTATTCTTTACTTTGAAACAGGGTCTCACTAAATTGCGGAGGGCCTCGCTAAGTAGCTGAGGCTGACAGCGAACCCGGATCCTCCGGTCTCAGCCTCCCAAGTACTGGGATTACAAGTGTGCACCACCATGCCCAGCTAGGATTGCAGGTTTGAGGACAACCTCAGCAAGTAGTGAGACTCTCAGCAACCTAGTGAGACCCTGTTTCAAAATAAAAATAAAACAGGGCTGGGGGTGTAGCTCAGAGATAGAATATCCCTGGGTTCAATCCCCAGTATCACAAAAAGTAAAATAAAATAAAAGAAAAGAAAACAAAACTGCTGAGGGCCTCCCTAAGTTGCTGAGGCTGGCCTCAAACCTGCAATCCTCCTGTTTCAGCCTTCCAAGTACTGGGATTATAGGTGTATGCCACCATGCTCAGCTAAGATGGTGTCAATCTTACTGGGCTTTTTGAATACACATGAATTCACAAAAAATAACAATGATTTCTGGGACATGGAACTATAAAACAACTTAGCTACAGGACAAGGTATGGGCCTGTAGTTCCAGCTACTTGGGAGGCTAAGGCAGGAGGATTGCTCGAGGACAGTAGTTTGAGGCTAGCCTGGGAAACAGCAAAGCTTTGTCGCAAAAAAATAAATAACCAGCATAGGCTCCTATTTGTAATCCCAGTTACTTAGGAGGCTGAGGCAGCAGGATCGCAAGTTTGAGACCAGCCTGGGCAACTCAGCAAGACTGTCTGAAAATAAAATAAAAATGGCTATGGAAATAGCTCAGTGTGTGCCTAGCATGTTTAAGGATCTGGGTTCAATCCCCAGAAACACAATCGATAAGTAAGTAGATAAATAAATATTTAAAAAAGACACAAACACACAAGATGGCTTTTTTTGTGTGTGTGTGGTACTGGGGATTGAATGCAGAGGCATTCTACTTCCGAGCTATACACCCAGCCCTTTTTTGCTTTGAAACAGGGTCTCACTAGGTTTCTGAGAGTCTCACTACTTGCTGAGGCGGTCCTCAAACCTGCGATCCTCCTGTCTGTCTCCCAAGTACTGGGATTACAGGTGTGCACCACCATGCCCAGCTAAACTTGGCATTTTCTAAAAATTGCTAAGTGTATGGTATGGACATAACATAGAGATGTGGTGTCAAGGCAGAGGATAAGGCTTGGCCAGATCAATAACCACATATGCCAATGCCCCAAAACACAGACTTGGCAATGAAAGTAAAATAAGAGAACGGTAAAATCAAAGAGACAAGTGACAGCAGGATAAATCATGAAATAGAGAACAGTATGGAGGCAAGGAAACCTAGTGAAACGAATACAAGGGTCTACATTAAGGAAATGGCAATGGGAATAAAAAGATTAAAAAAGAAGAACTATTGGATGACTCCTAGGTTTCCAGCCTGTGCAGCTGAGTAAATGGTCTTGCCATGTATGAGTAGAGGGAAAATGAAAGAGAAAGGACTGAGGGGACGAAGAGAATTTATTTTAAATCTCTTCTTGAGTTTGAGAAGTCTGTGGGGCCTCCAGATGGAGCTGTCCCTCCACCAGGTAGACAAGTGCAGAGTTTGAGGCTGATGTTGGCCAGAAACATACTTGGAAGTCATCAACACTCAGGTAACAGTCAAAGGTTTAGGTGTGAGACTGTCCAGGGAAAGTATACAAAGTAAAAAAAGAAGGGTGAGAGGACCCCACAAGCTACTTAGAAAGGAGGAAGAAGAAAGAACTGGTGAAGGAAAATAAAAACAATGAATTAGTGAAGGAAATTAAGAATCTCTAGTGTTCCAAGCTTACTCCAAGGCCTCATGAGTATCCTGCTTAGACTGAGAAATGGGAATGCTCTTAGGAAACAAGATGGAGGCTCATATGGCCAAATGAGAGATGAAGAACACAGAACTCTAGGGAGGCAGTGGCTTGTCACTCCCCTTAATTACTGAACAACTGGAATACCCCACTGTCATGCTATGTACTGTCTAAGAATTCACAATGATAGACATGACAACCAAACCTATCCTTACTTCATTCTTCAAGAAGTCAACATCCTAGCCACCAGGGATACCTCAGCTATACAAGTGTACCTCCTGTCCAGAACATCTTTGCTTCAAAGACTCAGAGGTTGCTGTATCTGGCTGACAGTCTTTTAATGAATACCCCTTTTATCATGCTTTGTAAAGACTAGAGTACCAGAATCCTCCACACCCTCCAAGGGCCACCACACCAGGAGACACCTACCTTAAACTTGGGGACCGGGAGGGAGAAGTCTCTGTTTTTGGACCTGACATGGCAACGGGGGTCTTGGAGATCTTCGACTGGTATATACTTTGAGTCCTAGTAAGGAAAGCAGGAATAGAAACACAGCTCAGGATGAAACCAGACTGTTGAGCTCTAAGAAGCCCATTTGGAGGCCCACATGATGCAAAAAGAGCTCGGTCCACTTGTCTATTTTTGAGAAATCAAACTATGAGTATGGGAGTTCTACGTGCTGAACGGAGTAACAGAGGAAAGGGGGGGACCTGGAGTTCCCTAGAAAGCATGGAAAGACATGGGGCACTCACGTTGACACTGAAGTGGATTCCATCATAGCGGTACACCTTTTGAGAAGGCCTGCGCAAGGCAGGGTCCAAGGCAGGATCCACGATGAGCTTGTAGTTCCGCCACTGGAAGCTCGGGGCTTTCTGCCCATCTCCCCCACCTTCTTGATCCATCTTTGCTCATTTACACTGTTAGGAAAGGAGGGATACGCAAAAGGGGTCCAGGTCTTAGGCCTGACTCCCGTGCTGTCCCCTCATTGGCTAGCCCAGATTCCAGGTTCTCTCATCACTCCAGTTTCCACACCTCACCAAGACCCCTGGCCCCCTCAGATCTTGCCTCAAGTATCCTGCTTCACCACAACACCCCATTCTCTCTCCGCCTCCCAACTCTGCCCTCAGGCCCCCAGGCCCATCTCGCGCCCCCTTACCTTCCCGCTCTCCCCAGCGCGCGCCCCACTTGGCCTCGGCGCAAGACCCCTCCCCCGCCCCCTGCAGGCCCCGCCCCCTCACGCCTCCTCACCGGCCAGCGGCCCGGGCCAAGCCCGGCTCCCGCTCCCACACAGCCGCTCCCGTCCCCGCGCCCCGATCCTCTGGCCGAGAGGTGGCACCTCTTCGGAGCGTTGGAAACACCGCGAGACCGAGCCCGAGACCCGGCTTCGGCCCCGAATCCGGGCGGGGGGGCAGGGGGAACGCGCGCCGCTGCCCTCTCCTCCCGCCCCGGCCCGTTCTGCACCCCCACTCCGGTCTCCGCGCACGCGCGCCGCGGCCCTACTCACCCGCGAGCGGCGAGCGGCTCCCCCTCCCCCCACCCCGCGCGGCACCTCAGTGGCGCGAGGCGGCGGCAGCGGCGGCGGCGGCAGCGCGAGACCCGGCCCCGCAGCGGTGGCGGCGGCGGCGCCCCCCCACCACCACCTCCCCGGCGCGCGCACCAAACACCACCGCCACCTGCGCGAGGCCCAGAGGGCACGGCGTCTGCATTCGCACTTTCGCCACGGGCGCTACCAGGAGATCCACGGGTCCGAGGGCAGCGGCCTTGCCTCGGCCAGCGCCCTGTAAGGTTCGGGAGTTGCAGCCCAGGGAGCCTGGAGATTGGCCGCATCCCCCGAAGGATGGGTTTCACCACGACTATCCAGCTGCTCCGGTCTGGGCTTCTTGGCGAATCGGCGGCGGCGAAAGCTGCGACTAATCCCTGAGGAAAAGGGGGCGGGGCGAAGGGGAGGAGGCCAGCCAGCACTAGGGAGATTTGAGTGGCGCGTTGAACAGACGCAGATTCGTCAGGCGGGCGGGGCGAATCGGTGGACAGGATGCGCGCTCCTTTGCTGCTCTTCCCTGCCCCTTCCTTGCGTGGCCAAAGGTCTAAGGGGCTGCAGATTCGCCACTCTTCCTGGCTTCAGCCGTCTCCACCCTTTACGCGCCTTGGAGGATTCAAGAAAATAACGCCTGGCTAGCCAAGCCCTGTTGGCCGACCCTGCCACTTTTTCTGGATCTTTCATATTAGCGCAACTCAGGGAACAGCTCATTTCCGACCCAGGGGAAAAAGGCTACAACGCAAAAGCCCTCTCGGAGGACGATAAAAATTTTCAGCTGAGTAGAGGGGCCCGAGAAATCCTGAGGGGCCGGCCTAGCGAATCTGCGGATCCCGCTGTGGGCGGGGCCGAGGCTCCGCGCGCAGAGGGGCGTGGCCAGGGCGAGCCGAGCTCGGCGTTGCAGGGGCTCTTCCTGTAGGACCCACCGAAAGCCGGTCGCTAGGAAGGTGGAAAAATACAAACAGCAGCGGTGACTCAGGCTTGCGCCTGCCTCAGTTTGCCTGTCCCCGCACATACTGCCGGGATCATTTTTCTTCCCGTTAGTCCACTTGGGCCTCTGTTTTAAGATGCCCATTTGAGAGATGGGGAGACTGAGGCCCGTCGAATGTGCCGCATATTACCTTGCTCAGCCCACCACTGTGGTTAAATCTAAGGTGGTCTCAGGCTTCTCTGATAAGCCTAAGTGGAGCCTGTAAAAAAAGAAAAGTAAAGGCCCTACAGGAATCCAGGCATCATGGTTCCAGTTCCCGTATGCTCACAGGACATCGCCGCACCAGCCCAGGCAGCATCAGCCCAGGTCTAGCCTGGGGACCTCCGGAATGAGGTTGCCTTTAGGCTGAGCACCCTTTTTCTCCCGTCTGGACACTAGCGCCCTGGTTTCTGGAGGAACTGCACTCTCACCAGACCCTTCTGCCTGAGCTGAAGATGCCCTACTGACATCTCTATCAATTCCTCACTGTATGACCTTGGGCAAGTCATTGACCTCCCTAAATTTCAACTTCTTCCTCTGAAAATGGATGGCGAGGGCTGGGGATGTGTAGCTCAGTGGGAGCGTGCTTGCCTAGCATGTGTGAGGCTGTAGGTTCAATCCCCAACACCGCAAAAAAATTATTAAGAGTGGATGGTAGCCGGGCGTGGTGGCGCATGCCTGTAATCCCAGTACTTTGGGAGGCGGAGACCGGAGGATCCGGGGTCGCGGCCAGCCTCAGCTACTTAGTGAGGCCCTCCGCAACTTCGTGAGACCCGGTTTCAAAATAAAGTATAAAAAAAATAGGGCCGGGGGTGTAGCGCGGAGGTAGAACGCCCCTGT
>PVJS01055657.1:0-12585 GCA_004027185.1 Glis glis
TTTTTTTTTTTTTTGCGGTACCGGGGATTGAATGCAGGGGTGTTCTACCTCCACGCTACGCCCCCGGCCCTATTTTTTATACTTTATTTTGAAACCGGGTCTCACAAAGTTGAGGAGGGCCTCACTAAGGAGAGAGAGAGAAAGAGAACGAGAGAGAGAGAGACAGGGAGAGATAGACAGAGAGAGCTGAGGCTGGCCACGAACCCGGATCCTCCAGTCTCTGCCTCCCAAAGTACTGGGATTACAAGCGTGCGCACCATGCATGCCCGGCTTTAATGTTTTGTCCAAAGTTTAATAGAAGTTATCTGTATCTCTCATTTGAAATAAACTTAATACAAATGTTAAAAAAAGAAAATTAAGAAATAAACAATAGGGAGACCAAAGAAATTATACCCGTAAGCCAGATATGGTCTTTAGACTCACAGTTTGCTGTTAAATAATTAACACCTTCCTGTTGAGCAGAAATACACAACACCCACATACACAATTGCCACTAGATGGTTAATTGTGTGTGGGGGGTAGGGGGGAGGATTGAGCCCAGGGGCAGTCCAACTCTGAGCTACACTTCCAGCCCTTTTTATTTTTTTATTTTGAAACAGGGTCTCACTAAATTACCACATGCTGGCCTCCAACCTGCAATCCCCCTGTTTCAGCTTTCCAAGTACTTATTACTTTGCCCAGCTAGGATGGTTAATTTTATGTGTCAACTTGACTGGGGTAAGGGATTCCCAGATAGCTAATGAAACATGGTTTCTGGCTGTGTCTGTGAGGCTATTTCTAGAAAAGAGTAGCATTTTCATTAGACTGAAAAGAAGATTCACCCTCACCTCCCTGGTGTAGTTTGGAATTATCCAGTCCATTGAGGGCTCAGACAGAAGAAAAAGGTGGGGGAAGGGTGATTCAAACTCTCCCCCCCACCCCCCATATGCTTGTGGTGGGAATTGAACCTAGGATCTCACATGTACTAAGCACACTGCTCTACCACTGAGCTACATCCTCCAGCCGCTATCTCTCACTTCTTGAGCCAGGACATCCTTCTCCTGCCCTTGAACACTGGCGTTCCTGCTCCTCAGACCTTGGGACTCCAGGACTTACACCAGGGCTCCCTGGGTCTCAGGCCTTCTGACGTGAGCTGAACCACACAAAGGCATTCCTGGTTCTCCAGCTCACAGATCATGGCTGGTGGGATTTTTTTGGCTCCCTAATTGTGTGAGCCAATTCTCACAATAAATCTCCTCGTATATGTCATTACATGTCCTTTTGGTTCTGTTTCTCTGGAGAACCCAGACTAATACAGCCACAGAGGCATTCACAGATTTAACATGCAGGGTTCCAGTGAATCCCTGGTGCTCCTTCAAGGCTCAACACTCCACTGAAGTATTAATGAGGCCTGAGGTACGAGAGTGGGCTACTAGCTATTCCATAAGACTGGTTATGAGCAGTCTCCAGCTAGTGTGTGTGTGTGTGTGTGTGTGTGTGTGTGTGTGTGTGTGTGTTTTAACTCATAGTAACATATCCAGTGACTACTGAAGGAATATCAGCTTTTTCTCTAAATGAAACAAACAACAACAAAACAAAACAAAACAGAGCAGGTCTTCTAATACAGGTGGTGCAAGTAAAGAGAGAGGAAGCTGTATTCTAGTCATCATACAAAACTGAAGTTTTACAGAAAGAAATTTTATGTGGTGGCTTCAATAGTTAAGGACCTCTCAAAGTTCTTGAGACAGCTCTCAGCAGAGACAGAGCTCCTCATAATAATCCCCTGGCCCTAACATGCCACCCCTTCCTCACTCCCTTACTAACTCCTTCTATCTTCTGAACACTCAGTCTTTGCAAAGTCTCATCTTGAGTGGGATGCCTGTCCTCTGTGTTTCATGGTTCCATACTCTATATACATCCTTGGTGCTGACATGATGCCTGGGATACAGTGGGTATTCCACAGATTCTGGCTGAACACTGAACTGAAGTCAGACCTCGTCAACCGCTCTAGCCCCCCAGCAAACATGTAAACTGTAAGTGGCGTTGTTTGGAGGGCTTAGAAGCCTGACATGGCATGCTCTTTCAGGGCCATTCTTCATCTGCCCACGACTCCAATTCCCTTTACCCTTTGCCAGGTGTGAACTGTCCAGACTCTGCTTCCAGACATGGATGAAAGGCTGCCTCTAATCTGTGACGCTCACAGATAATTAAATTAGACTCCTCTCGGTCTGGTGGGGAAAGCTATTTTATACTTTCATTAACTCCAAAGGGCCATTTCAATTACAGTCCCTATTTGGTAAACAAGTTATCTTTGACTTACAGCCTTTACTTCCTTAACACCCAGGAAACATGCCCTTTAAAGGGATGCTGATATGCAACAGAAACATTTTTAAAAGCTATCGTTTCAAAGGCAGATGACGTTATCACCAAATTAAAAAAGAGCAAACACTTTGGAACAAAAATTCTGTGCCTCAGTATCCTGTTTTGTTTTCAGAGGATAAAAGACAGGGTATGTTTGTAGGCTTCTTTGTCTATTTCCTCATTTTATTTATTCTTTGAGCGAGAAAGCCTAAAGATCATTGAAGGAAGAAAATGTTGAACTGTAGGATTGCCCAGTCTCAACACTGCACCAGCTTTCCCTAAAGCTGTCTCTATGGTTATTCAGAACTTGCTTTTAGTTGAACCTATCAATGCTTTATGACTAAACAACTAAACAAAACAGACAATAACTGATTTAGAGGACTCTCAAAACTCTATGTCAAAGGACTAAGTAACAATCAAATTTCTCAGTCCACTGTTCCTTCTTTAATTTGAACTCCTTCATAATGCCTGCCCCAACTAGGAATATTCACCCCCCCCCCGACCTCCTGGTTGCAAGGAGGCAGTCTAATATGAAGAACGTAATATTCTCAGCCACATCTACTGTGCAGCTCAGTTCAGCTGTTTTCACTGTGATTAATCTTGAACAAATTACTTCTCTTCCCCATGCTTCAGTTTCGTCATCTATAAAATGGAGGTAAGTGAACTCCTTCCCATACAGGGCTATTAGGAGGATGAAATCACATAATGTGTATATTTGATTGTGTATCTGAATGTGTATAGCAGTGCCTGTCACAGAGCGTGCAGTCAAGGATCAGTGTTCCCCCAAATTTTGTCTGTAGATTACCTGTGTCAGAATTGGTTGGGCTGCTGGTTACAAATAAGGACATCTGCTTCTCCTAGGATGTACTTACTCAAAGGGGCTGGGGAGTACTCTGAAATTATGGCAAGGGCCCTGGGAATGTCTTATGCATAGTATTGTTTGAAAGTATCTATCATAAGTGTCAATTACTGTTATCATCATCATAATGTATATAGTGCTTCTTTTCTAGGAGTGATGTCCAAACACCCAATTCTTTGGATTCTTTGCTTCAGTATCACTGAGCACTTGTTAAAAGTGGCTTTCTAAGCCAGATGTGGTGGCACACATCTGTAATCCCAATACTTGAGAGGCTCAGACAGGAGGATCAACAACCTAGCAAAACCCTGTTTCAAAACAAAAAGATTGTTAAAAGGTCTGGGAGTGTAGCTCGGAGGGTGAATGCCCCTAGGTTGAATTTTATTTTTACAAAAAAAATAGATTTATGAATCCCAGATCTACTGCATTCTGATATCCTCTGCATTCTGATAAGACTACACATCTCTATTTTTACAACTCCTCCTGGTGTCTGATGCATAGTCCACTTTGGGAGTTGCTAATTCAGGTACTCCTTTTGACAGGGGATGATAGGCCTTTATTATTTAACCATTTAGCAGTGTCTTTGATCATTGGATAAGTGCTTGTTTAGATAAGAAAACCTGTATAAAGATACATCCACCTCTGTAAACCTCCAAGGTATGATAAGCTGTGCCCAGGCATTTCCTCTTCTCATTTCTTTCTAAAGCTCCATCTGTGAACATTTGATTCCTTCACAGTAGTTTTTTAAACTCTAGTCATTACTGTACCATTTTCCTATTTCCATTGTACACATTTGTACTGTTATGGGAATAACTGCCAGTTGGCCGCCTATCTTAGTTCGACTGCTATAACAAATGACTATTGACTCAACCGGCTAAACAACAATCTATCTCTCACAGTTCCAGAAGCTGGGAGTATAACACAGAGGCTCTTCTACTTAGCAGATCCTGTGTCCTGTGAGCGCCCACTTCCTGGTTTGCAGCTGGCTATCCTCACATGGTGGAAGGAGAGCTAGTGAGTTCTGCAGCCTCTTCTTATCAAGGACTAATCCCCAGTTACCTAAATTATCTCCCAAAGCCCCCACTTTCAAATATCATCACATGGGGATTAGCATTTTGATATAAGAATTTCAGGTGGACACAAACATTGCATCCATTGTACAACCTAAAATCTACACTTTCCTTCTTTTTTCTGAAAGATCTCAAAAATTATTAGGAGTGATAATACGCCCAGCTAAAAAACTCTTTTCAGCTCTGGCTTTATCTTTCACATTCACCTTCCTCTAACAATCCCAGCTCATACAAGTAATACAACTTCACCCAACGAGGCTCACTTAAATATCCAAATTCACCCTCGTGTTGTTGGAGCGTGTGTACTGGCACCGCCTACCTTGTAAAGAATCTGCTTCCTGCCGTGGTTTTATGCCTGCTGGCACACTTTTTGCGGTTATCAAACAGGAAACAATATAAATGTTATTTCCAAACAGAAAAGTCGCGGTCAAAATATAAGGTGACATATTTTCCCCCTCTATCTACACTTATTTTCCTCTTCAAAATTCTCTTGCAATGAACAATATACTTGTGGCCCACAGGCTCTTTTCTGGAGTAAAAACATCATGAGGAGAATTTCAAGAATCTTTGAATATTGTACAGAAGCACAATAGAATCAAACGAAACATGAGAAGGCGGGGTTCCAAATGTCCTGCCATGACACAGTTTAAATCCTTCTAAATATGGATTTTTCTGAATAATCTTGGGCCTAAGAGGGCTGTAATAGCAAGTCTCATATAAATTATCCTGATCCTAATTAAACATGAGAGCTAGAACTCAGACTTGTAAAATGAATAATGTAGTAAGTTCTAAAAAACAAAAAAGAACATCACTTCCTGAAAATTAAGGTCTTTCTTGTGACTTTTTTTCTGTTTTGACTTCAAAACTCATTCATTTATTTATTAATGTTTATTTATCATAAATTTTGTGGAAGGTACTACAAAGTGTCTCAGGTCTACTTGATGGCACAGACAGACAAGGCAGGAAAGAGCCATAAATAAATAAAAAGAAATATTAAAAAAGTAAACTTCACAAGTGAAATAAAGAGAAAAAACAGGTCCCTATGATTTAAATATACTACAAGACACAATGAGAATTTTGATTCAGAAACAGTTCATTTATTGTCCAATGACAGTTAGATGTCCTAATTCTATGGAGACTTATTTAGATCTAAATTTTCTCACCCACAAAATATTAGTCATCCCATTTGTGTCACTTGCAAAAGTCCTAAGCATTTCCTTAATGTTTCTAAAACAGTGATACAATTTGGGAAAGGACGCTGTATACTCTGATTCCCTAATATATAGTCTTTGGGAATATTTATTCAGAGAGTTTGGAGTCTACAAAGTAATTAAAAAATTGAAAATAATTTGGCAAAATAATATGGCAATTATTTCAACAGATACCAAATCCTTAACAGGAAAATCAAATTTGACCAAACGGGGGAAAGTCTAGAATGTTCAAGGAACCAGGCTGGAGCCCTTACTCCTATCAAGTCTAATAGACGGCAGGACATTAGTCCCAAGAGGGAGTGAGCTAAAAGGTGGATACCTGTAGACTTTGCAGAAGAGAACAGAATTCTACTCTGTAGCTGAAACTGCAATCCCCACTGTGTGCATAATTGCTGCTCACATTGTTTACGTGTACAGTGTGCTTCTCTTCACCAAATAGTGAAACTCATTTGTCTGTCTGCTTCAATCTCCTACCAGTGCCTTCCACTGGCCTAACTTAAGTAGACAACAGTATGTCTTCATAGGACTATTGTGAGAATCCAATGAGGTAACATTTAAAAGTGGGAAGCACAGTAAACATTGTATAGCATACTTGCAAGAGCCCGTGTTTTAAAGTCATGCAAACGTTATGAATAAAGCTTCCTGGAATCCCACACTCACTGCTGATCTCTTCAGGATCCATCGAATATGAAAGGATGTCCCTGTCTTATCAGCATATCCTTAGTCAAGTCTAATCTCTGCTACTTTTGTTTTAATCACAAGTTTCCACCTAACTGCACACTGTATCTGAATGGGATTCCAGCAAAGGACTGAACTTCCCTGGAGAGAGCACCTGCAGGTCGCCCAGGACCACACCATAACCACACGTAAGCAGCATCGTGGATTCTCAGATTTTCCTCTGTCCTTGCATCGTCAGTAAGTTCTGGAAATTAGTCACAGCAAATCAACCCTTCTTCGAGAACACACCTTTTGTCTTTTCATCTTGTGCTTCCAACAACTTACTTCTTTCAGTGTCTTCCTATGTGCTTTTCATTTACTGAACACCCTTAAATGTAGACCGCTTCATCTCTGCCTTTTGACCATTCCAGACTTGGTGACCTTTTTCATCACAGTTACTCCTTTCTATCCATGTTAAGACCCGAGGATCAAAGGCATACACGCTCTTCTAGATAGATTTGCCAGAGATGCGCAGCAGCCCGGGGGCCTTGCCCTCTGCCAGGTAGGCATGTGTAAGAATAACTGGCTTTATACCTTACAATGAGGGGCCTGTAAGACTTTGGATAGAAAACACATTATCCATGACAAAGCGGTGGGTTTAGATGTGCTGCAGCTGGCAGCACCGACTGCCCTGCTTTTACACATTCGTAGATGCTTCATTTGCTCCAAGTCTAGCATCTCTTCTTTCAGCCTCATACCAACCTCACCCCAATGAACTTTGAGGCCCTTTATATCCTTGTTCCCCTGAGCGTCTTATGCAGTCCTGTCCCATAAAGGCTCAGTTCTCCTCTCTTCCTCATAGTGTCCACAAGAGTGGTGCGGTTTGGGTTAAAGAAGGCAATTTCCTTGATATCTAAACATTTTGGTTTCAGTAGCTACAAAGATCCATTTTCAATAAATTAAGTTGCAAAAGAAATGGTTTAGTTGAAGAAAAGATGAATAAGAATAAGGAGGAGGAGGAGGAGGAGGAGAAGAAGAAAAGAAGAAGAAGAAGAAGAAGAAGAAGAAGAAGAAGAAGGTGATGTAGTTTAATTTTATTACTTTTGCATAAAAGTACTACTAAGGGTCAATCTCTTTCTACTGCTTCTATTACAATACTCACTAATTATGTACAGTTGACCCCATTCATGAGAAAGGCCCAATCATCTACGAACATACATTTCTTCAAAGAGTATGAAAAGAGGCTGAAAGCTTTGATAGAAAGCTACTAGAACAAAAGATAAAAATTAACAGTCTCATTTCAAACTAATAAGCAGAGAAACAAAAAAACCCCCTAATTTCTACCATTTGAATAGCCCATTCCAACTAAATGAGATTATGCATTTCTTCATGTTATAAATATTTATTGAGCACAAGCTATGTGGCAGGCACTGTGTGCTAGGATCTGGGCATGCTGTGACAAGCAGAAGCAGATAAGCATTCCCTGGATGGAGCTTATAGGGTGGCAGAGGGGACAGGCATTACTAGAGTCATCAAACAAATCACACATTTTTTTCTTGCGGTACCGGGGATTGAACCCAGGGGCGGTCTACCTCCGAGCTACACCCCTGGCCCTAGTTTTTATTCTTTATTTTGAAACCAGGTCTCACTAAGTTGCGGAGGGCCTCACTAAGTAGCTGAGGCTGGCCGCGAACCCGGATCCTCCGGTCTCCGCCTCCCAAGTACTAGGATTACAAGCGTGCGCCACCACGCACACATTTATAAATATAAGCCATAGCGACTGCCGCCACTCATCATGATGCTTGCATAAGAAATCTACTGAGTCAAGTCCACTTTTTCCTCTCTGGGGGCTTTGCTATTCTCAATTCTGAGATTCCCCTTGAATGACATGCCATCAGAGCCTGTGTTAACATGATCAGTGAATTTGACACATGCACCTGGAATAACAGGTGCATGGAGGTTGCTGGCTTTCTGTAAATATTTCTGCAAACAGTGCGTTCCTCTGCATATGATTCTTTACCCACACCCTGTTCCCATGGCTTTTTTTGGTCAAATGTTTATACAGCTGCTAAAAAGAAAAATGGGGAGGGGAGTAAGACCAACATTTGGGACTCAAAACAAAAACAAAACAAAACAAAAAAAACCCTAGACACTCCCCTCTTGCTTTGATTTTTCATCTTCCAAAATTAAAAAAATCAGTTGGGAGTTTTATTTATTTTTTTCTCTTTATGTATTTTTATTGGTGCATTGTAATTATGCATCATAATGAGGTTCAAGTGATAGAAACATGCATGCACACAGCACTTGGTGTGTTTCCCTCCAGATCCCAACCCACTCTCTCCCCCTCCCGTACATGTAATTGAGGATGGTGTTGATAATTTTGTGTATGTACATAGTATGGAGTTTTGATTCACAGGGTGGATGATAAGAAGAACTGAGAGGTCAGTAAAGTTTAATTGTTGCACCAGGGGTGATATTCAAAATATTTACCAACCATCACACACACCAGCTGAAGCAGGCATCATGAGGAAACATACCCTAAGCCTAGGCAGGTGCGGCTCTGAAGAGCCATGCTTGGGGGGCAGCCTCCACTCTCACCCACACTTCTGCCTCCCAGCATGTCCCAGCGCCCTGAGGGCTTATGTTTGACTCCCTTGTCTCAGGGTCTTGTAGATATCCAACCAAATATCTATCGAGCACGTCCTGTCATTTCAGACCCAGAACTGATTGTAGATAAGGTGCAAGGGGTTAGTCCCTGTCCTTGAGAAATTTAGTGTCTCAGCCGGGCATGATGGCGCACGCTTGTAATCCCAGTACTTGGGAGGCTGAGACAGGAGGATCGCAGGTTCGTGGCCAGCTTCAGCTACTTAGTGAGGCCCTCCGCAACTTAGTGAGACCCTATTTCAAAATAAAGAATAAAAAATAGGGCTGGGGGTGTAGCTCAGAGGTAAAGTGCCCCTGGGTTCAATCCCTAGTACCGCAAAAAAAAAAAAATAAGAAAAGAAATTTAGTGTCTCTGGTGGTAATAGACAGAAAGCAAACAAAGTAAACAGACACACAATGACTAGGTATGATAAATTACAAAGCAGGTGACAAGACTAGGGAGCAGGGGAGGGAGGGACACAACTGAAATAAATTCATTCTTATAGGATGGCCAGGGTTGAAAGAGTTGGCCTTATAAAGAGGTATTTGCATCTTAAGAAGGGACAAACCATTAGGCCAAAGAAACGAATTATTAACGATAGGAATTCAGCCATAAAATGGCATAATGAGAAAATGATTTGGGGAGATGGCACATTGGATCGGGGGTTTTTCCTAATCCCATAAATCACCTCCTCTAGGAAGCTATCTAGGGATTCTATTTTTAAAGCTGGCCCCAATACAAATGCTCTTGTCTGAAAGGGGGATGCACTGAGCAGTTCAGAGGTTCTTCCCTAGGAGGGCACCAGGCAGAGGTGACTTTCATGGTTCATGTTGCCCAGTTCCGTATGTTCGAGGTTTTATGAGCCTTTACTACTCTTACCATGTACACAAAGGGAGGAGTTCTCTGCTAAAGAGCTCATATCTTAATGTGGAAACCTCAAGTGATTTTGATATCTCAATTTTTTCAAACATTGAACTTCCTCCTGTGTGCTTCTAGCACTTCAGAGGAAGGTACCTTCCTTCTTTTTACTTATTAAAATTTTTTTTTGTGTGTGTGATGCTGGGGATCAAACCCCAAAGAATTCTACCTCCAAGCTATACCCACAGTCTTTTTTATTTTTTTTGTGTTGAAACAGGTCTGGCTAGGTTGCTGAGAGTCTCACTAAATTGCTGAGGCTGGTCTTGAACCTGCGATCCTCCTGTCTCAGCCTCCCAAGTACTGGGATTACAGGCGTCAGCCACCATGTCCGGCTGTGTCTATCTTCTATGCATCTCATGTGAAGAAGGGAAAGCATGGGGGCAAGGGGTACTGAGAACTATTGTCTGATGGGCATGAGTTTCAGATGGGAGGATGAAAATATTCTGTGGTTGGATGGTGGCAATGGTGACCACAGAACTACACACTTAAAGAGGGATAAAATGGTCAATTTTATGTTATACATAGTTTACCATGATAATAAAAACGAAGTGAAGGCAAGAGTCAAGCAGAAGGCCTGGAGCCTGAGATAGAGATCGTCTTCAGATGTGTCTATCCTTGGTCCTCCTTTTAGGCCAGACAGCTCATTGGCGCTACAGCACTGTGCTTTGTCTCTGCAGTGGACTTACCTACCCATCGACGTCTTAAGCTCCTTCTTCCTATTGTGTGTCTATGTATCCACTACCTTCCCTGCCCATGCCCAGTGAGACACATAAGCACCCCAAAGAGACAGGGCATGAAGCAGAGGGACGTAGATGGTTTTACAAGCTGCTTCTCTTACATTTTCTCCATGTTCTTTAAGCTCAGAAAAAGTATGTTTTCAGTGTTCCTCTTCATAAAATGCATACACAAATATATACATACAGAAATGTAATCTAGTAAATTAAACTGTCATAGTACTTATCCGTTTTAATCAGAGATCAGACACATGAACTTTTACTAATTTGGGTTATAGCTGTATGCCTGTTATTTTACACCAAAATCTTTATTGAAATTGAGATCGCCTCTGCTCATTAAACCCACTGTTTACAGCAGTGTAGTAGTTTCCTATTGCTGCCTTATCCAATTGTGACCTGCCCCATCCTGGGGTCAGAAGTCTGACACAGGTCTCACCAGGTTAAAGTCAAGACATCAGCTTGGCTCCTTTCTGGAGGACCCAGCTAGAGGAGAATCTGTTTCCTCCCTTGATCACCTTGTTGGCTGATTTCAGTTCCCTGTGGTTAGGGGACTGAGTCCCTATTTCCCTGCTGTAGGTCTGTTCCCATTCCTAGAGGCTGCTTGTGTTTCCCAGCTCATTCCCTACCTTGCCCTCCACCATCTCCATCTGCAAAGCCAGTAATGGCAGATGAAGTCTCTCCTGCCTTGTTGCCTCTCTCCCCTGCCTCCTGCAGTCGCATCTCTCTGCCCACAGTCAGGAAGGCGTCTCAGTTAAGGACTCATGTGAGTGGGGTGGGTGTATCTGGGTAACCCAAGGTCATCTCTCTGCTTCAAGATCTATAACCTTAATCACATGTTTGGAAGTTTTAGTGATGAGTGCACTGAACTTTAAAACAGAATATATGGACTTTAGAAAATGGAGAAGAAACTCTAGTGAAGCCATGGAGGGGGTCTAGGGGAGGGTAATGGGGGGAGGAAGAATTAATGAAGGAAACACTTCCATTGATGGTATGTACGTATGTGAAATTATCCATGCCAATCTCAACATCATGTATGGGGAAGGGGAGGGAGTGTGGAGGGAGCGGGGGGTGGGGGCAGAAGCTCACCAAGTGCTGGGTGCATGTATTTCCTATCACTCAGAACTACATGATGATGCGAGACTATAATGTACCAATAAAAGTATATTAGAAAAAGAGAGAGAAATAAAAAAAAGGAGTGTCTTGGCAGATTTTCCAGCTGAAAAATTCTTCATTAATTCCTAACAGTTAAACTTCTGTCTCTCTCTCTCTCTCTCTCTCTCTCTCTCTCTCTCCTGCTTTGCTGGTGCTTGTACTGCCCACTGGGAAACCATTTCACAGTCATCAGAAGCCGTCCAGCCAAAGCTCCGGCTTTCATGGCTTTTAATGTCCCCTTCAATCTGGCCTAATGTTATCCCCCCAGGGGAGAGTTTCCTTTCTTCTCAAGGGAACTCAGGGCTTATCTGGTCATTTTTTTCATTGTGTCCCCCACATTTGTTTGTTGCAAAGCCCCCATCTGTAAAACCATCTCCCATGTCTTTATGCCTGGACAAGCCTTATCCAATGTCAGCCACTTACCTCCCGAGCATGTTATGGAACCACTTGGCATACACCAAGTACTAAACTAACCCAGTAAAGAAGTCAGACAAGGTCCCCACTGCTAGGATCTTGGAATCCAGTAAGGAAGAGAAGAGTAAAAGCAGGTAAGCAAACAAATAATCCAAATTGGGATAGGTACTGTTTTGGTTCTCTATATTTCTGTGGCAAGTTACTATAAATCTGGTGGCTTAAAACAGTAGATATTTATTCTATTTACAGTTATGGAGGTCAAAAGTCCAAAATTAGTGTTACTGGGTGAAAGTCAAGGTACCTAGTGGGAACCTTCTCCCTCAAAGTTTCTAGGGGAAAATTATTTCCTTGCTTATTTTCTAGCTCCTACAGATTAATTCTTTGCATTCCTCTATATTTAAAGTCAAAGGAATAGTATTTTCTGGAACTCTGTTTCCAGTTCTTGGCTTCTCTTCTGTATGAAGTCTCCCTTTTATAAAGATACCTGTGAACAGTGGTAGAGGGCTTGCCTTGCTAGCACAAGACCCTGAGTTCTATCCCCAGAACCACATGTATCCCCCCACCCCTCCACTACACACACACACACACA
>PVJS01055658.1:0-12588 GCA_004027185.1 Glis glis
TTTTTTTTTTTTTTTTTTTTTTTGCAGTACTGGGGTTGAACCCAGGGGCATTCTACCTCTGAGCTACACCCCTAGCCCTAGTTTTTATTCTTTATTTTGAAACAGGGTCTCACTAACTTGCAGAGGGCCTCACTTAGTAGCTGAGGCTGGCCGCGAACCTGGATCCTCCGGTCTCAGCCTCCCAAGTACTGGGATTACAAGCATGCGCCACCACGCCCGGCTTTGGTAAAACTTTGAAAATTTAAAAATACAGCTGGGGGTGTAGCTCAGAGGTAGTACGCCTCTGGGTTCAATCCCCAGGACCACAAAAAAATTTTTTTGGACATGTTTTGACTTCCTGTTTCATTTGTCTACATGAAGACATACTTCTAGATCTTTATGGTTGCTGTGTTAAGATGTACTAGCTTTTTTTGTGTGTGTGTGGTACTGGGGATTGAATCCAGGGGCATTCTACCTCTGAGCTACACCCCCAGCTGTATTTTTTATTCTTTACTTTGAAACAGGGTCTCTCTCACTAAGTTGCAGAGGCCTCACTAAGTAGCTGAGGCTGTCTGCAAATCTGTGATCTTCCTGTCTCAGCCTCCCAAGTACTGGGATTACAAGCGTGTGCCACCATGCCTGGCTGCAGATTAATTTTTGACTGGCTATCATCTGCCTTTGGCTTTCAGATTTGTGCTACTGATGCTGCAACGGATATGGAAAAAGACCTTAAAGTTTTAATGAAGGCAGATCCTGACAGACAGGAGTCTTTACAAACAGAGGTTATCCCAGATCCAATGGAAAGGGACCAAACCTGGCCCACTGAGGAGGAGCTGAGTGAGGCAAATGGTTGGTAGTGGCAGACTTGTTACTCATCTGACCTGGAATTGTGGATTTTGCCTGCTGCTCACACACTGTAGAGTATAATGAGGCTGTAGTTTAAATTCTCTCCCCACCCCTCGCCCCTAAATGCTGTATGATTGCACTAAGCAAATATTGGATATAGCTTTGCTCCATATCTCAGAATTACTTGGGTTTTTTTTTTTTAAGTATTAGAGGTAGAGTAGGCGGGTGGGGAGGAGACAGAGAGCTCCTGCTCCTGACCCCTACTTGTTGTTTTATAATGAACTCTTAAACAACCTTGTTTCCATTGCAGGATTTATTTAGCTATGTAAATATTGCTAATTGTGAGGCAGCTGGATTAAATTTGTACATAGTCTGTTCTATTCATATTGTCAGCTTGTTTTCCATGTTGACAGCAAAATCTAGTGTCCTGTGTTGGTGAAAATATCCAGAATGATAGGGGATAGGTATATAACTTAAACTAGTTTGGGCTTTTACAGACTCCTTGAAGGAAAATTCCAAGCTATTAAAGAAGGTCCCCAAAGGAACATCCAGTTACCAGGCTGAATGGATTTTGGATGAAGGCGATGAAAGTGATGGGGAAGGAGATGAATATGATGTAGAACATGAAGATTTTATGGAAGAGAAATCTCAGGTAAGGAAGATGGTCCTGAGGCTGCTTCTGTATTGAGGCAAAGTGCAATCTTAACTTGAAGAGTGTATTTAGTCAGTTTCTTAGGAATGACTCTAGTGACTGGGAATGAGACTTTTGTTTTATGGCTTAATTTCTGTTAGCATTTATAATGATTGGGACCAGGTTCTAGTGAAATTATTTTATTTGCAGCTTAATGGCCTTTGCAGTAGAAATGGTGGGTTTCTTTTTTTGTTTTTTCTTGTGGTACTAGAGATTGAACTTGGACATTCTACCTCTCAGCTCCACCCCCAGCCCTATTTTTTTTTTTATTCTTTTTTTTTTTTTTTGCGGTACCAGGGATTGAACCCAGGGGCGTTCTACCTCCGAGCTACACCCCCGGCCCCATATTTTTTATCCTATATTTTGAAACCAGGTCTCACGAAGTTGCAGAGGGCCTCACTAAGTAGCTGAGGCTGGCCGCGAACCCGAATCCTCTGGTCTCTGCCTCCCAAGTACTGGGATTACAAGCGTGTGCCACCACGCCCGGCCCTTTTTTATTCTTTATTTCGAAAAAGGATCTCACTAAGTTGCAGAGGGCCTCACTAAGTAGCTGAGGCTGGCTGCGAACCCGAATCCTCCCATCTCAGCCTCCCAAGTACTGGGATTACAGGCATGTGCCACCATGCCCGGCAGTGGGTTTCTTCTGAAATAACTAATCCTTTATTTTACAGGATGAGAGTAGTGAAGAGGAAGAAGAGGAGGAATGTGAAACTATGACTGTGGGAGAGTCTGTGCGTGATGATTTATATGATGAGAAGATGGATGAAGAGGATGAGGAGAAAATGTTGGAGAAATATAAACAAGAAAGATTAGAAGAGATGTTTCCGGATGAAATGGATACCCCCCGTGATGTGGCTGCTAGAATTCGGTTAGTCAAAAAGTCTAAATTCAAAAATGAGTTTATTATTATTACTATTTATTCATTTATTTACTTATTTATATTTGCAGTACTGGGGATTGAACCCAGGGGCATTTTACCTCTGAGCTACACCCCCAGCCCTATTTTTTATTCTTTATTTTAAAACAGGGCCTCGCTAAATTGCGGAGGGCCTTACTAAGTAGCTGAGGCTGGCCGCGAACCTGGATCCTCTGGTCTCAGCCTCCCAAGTACTGGGATTACAGAAAAATGAGTTTTAAAATCTGCGGTTCAGAACTATGTCAGTGTGATGCAAAAAAAGAAAAATTACATTGTTCCTGAAGAGCTAATATTCTGTGTGGGTAGGCAACACATGTATGGGAAACAGTCATACATAATGAAGTTCTAAACTGTGGTACAGACTGTTACAGGACTTTAATGAAAGAGAAATACTAAGATTAATTAGCAAATACTTCATATAGGAGCTAATAGTTGGTTGAAGTATACAGTGTTTAGAGATTTTAGGGGAATTTGGGTAGAACAGCAAAAGTATGAAGATGTAGAGTGTCTGCTCTGAAAGTGACTAAAGCCAGAGAGTTTATGTTGGATATCAGAGTGCTAAGGCTATTATCAGGGAATTCATTTGTCAAGTTAAAGAACCACTCCCTGACAGGCACCAGGGAGTCACTGTAAATACTTTTTCCTTGGTGAGAAGAAGCCTAGATTTGGTTCTGAAATACTTGTTACAAGTTGGTGTTTTATTTTGTTTTGGTTCTAGGGATTGAACCTAGGGGCATTCTACCTCTGAGCTTACCCTAACCCTTTTTTTATTTTGAAACAGGGTCTCGCTAAGTTTGCAGAGGCTGGCCTCAAACTTGCAATCCTTCAGTCTCAGCCTCCCAAGTACTGGGATTATAGACATGTGTCACCACACCTGGTTCAAGCTGAAGAGTGTGGTTTATGCTGTTAGGTTATTTTTGAGACAGGGTGATTAGAGTTAAGCCAGAACCTTAGCCATTTTAGGTGATGAGTCCATTAATTTCTTTAAAATTTTCTATATTCTAGATTTCAGAAATATAGGGGCCTAAAGAGCTTTCGGACATCTCCATGGGATCCTAAGGAAAACCTTCCTCGAGATTATGCTCGGATCTTTCAGTTTCAGAACTTTACTAACACTAGGAAGAGCATCTTTAAAGAGATTGAGGAAAAAGAAACTGAAGGAGCTGAGGTATCTTTATTTCCTTGTCCATCCTGTAATTTTCTTTTTTTTTTGTGGTGCTGGGGATTGAACTCAGGGACATTCTACCTCCGAGGTACACCCCCAGCCCTTTTTTTGTGTGTGTGTGGTACTGAGGATGGAACCCAGGGACAGTCTACCTCTCGGCTACACCCCTAGCCCTATTTTTTATTCTTTATTTTGAAACAGGTCTCACTAGGTTTGATGAAAGTCTCACTACTTGCGGAGGCTGTTCTCGAACCTGTGGTCCTCCTGTCTCAGCCTCCCGAGTACTGGGATTACAGGTGTGCGCCACCACACCAGGCTCCCCCAGCCCTTTTTATCTTTTGTTTTGAAACAGGGTCTCAACTAGGTTGCTGAGAGTTGCTACATTGCTGAGACTGTCCTGGAACCTGCAATCCTCCTGTCTCAGCCTCCTGAGTACTGGGATTACTCAGAACCACTACACCCAGCTTTGGAGAACTATTTCTAAGGGTAATGCTTCGATTGTTTTCTGCTTCTTTCTGGCAGGTTGGCTGGTATGTCACACTTCATGTCTCTGAAGTCCCTTTCTCTGTGATTGAATACTTTAGGAGAGGAGCTCCCTTGATTGCATTTACTCTGCTACCTCATGAACAGAAGGTAAATTAGTATCTTGGGAAATGGAGAGTTAAACTTTCCAACCTGTTCATGGCATTTTGTTCAGTGGGATGTGAAGATTCTGCCTTTATGATTTAGGAACCCGAGAACAATAGAGAAGTCAATGATGGTTTTACCCAAAATGTCTGAACCTGTCTGAAACATCTCAGTGATGCAGTCTCTGTGTGGTTCTGAGACTTCTCTGTTTCACATCAGATTTTGAATGAGGATTGGCAACCTTAAAAATATTTATGCCAATGCACAGATCTTTCTTTAGGTGGCTAGTACTTGGTACTCATTGGGGGCTGTGTGACATTTGTGACCTTTGGTCTCTATGAATAAGGGTTAAGGAAGAACCTTGAATGAATATGGTTTTGAGGGTATGTGGTGAGTAAATGACTTGAAAGTCACTGATTAAACTTGATTTTCAGATGTCAGTATTGAACATGGTGGTGAGCCGGAACCCTGGTAACACTGAACCTGTGAAAGCCAAAGAGGAGCTGATCTTCCACTGTGGATTTAGGCGCTTCCGAGCTTCACCTTTATTCTCTCAGCACACTGCAGGTTACCAGTGGGGAAGCTTGTGGGTTCTCTTCCATCTTACTGTTTTTTTGTGAGACTAATATTTGGTGGAGGGGATGGATATAGAATACCTAGTTTCAAAACTCCTATCTCTGGATCAGAAGTTATTTTCATTACTCTGGCTTAGGAACCAATGATGTTTTTATTCAAAATGTCTGAACCTGTCTGAATCGTCCCAGTGATGCAACCTCTGTGTGGTACTGAGGCTTCTCAGCCATGAGTATGTGTTCCAGAGTTGGCAGCTTTATACAGTGTGTCAAAGTGTGGAAACCTGCCAAGCGTGGTGGCACACGCTTGTAATCCCAGTACATGGGAGGCTGAGACAGGAGGATTGTAGGTTTGTGGCCAGCCTCAGCAACTTGCGAGGCCCTCCGCAACTTAGTGAGACCCTGTTTCAAAATAAAGAATAAAGCTGGGCATGGTGGTGCACGCTTGTAATCCCAGTACTTGGGAGGCTGAGACTGGAGGATCCCGGTTTGCGGCCAGCCTCAGCTACTTATTGAGGCCCTCCACAACTTAGTGAGACCCTATTTCAAAATAAAGAATAAAAATTAGGGCTGGGGGTGTAGCTCAGAGGTAGAATGTGCCTGGGTTCAATCCCCAGTACCACCAAAAACGAATAAAATGGGACTGGGGGTTTAGCTCAGAGGTATAATGCCCCTGGATTCAATCTCTAGCACCAAAAAAAAGTTGCTGTGTTCAAGTTTTTCATAGGCCCTTGGACTGCCTATGATTTCTGGCAACTGGGCGTGGTGGTGCACACTTGTAATCCCAGTACTTGGGAGGCTGAGATAGGAGGATCACAGGTTCGTGGCCAGCTTCAGCAACTTAGGCCGTCCGCAACTTAGTGAGACCGTGTTCCAAAATAAAATATAAAATAGGGCTGGGAGTGTAATTCAGAGGTAGAATGCTCCTGGGTTCAATCCCCAGTACCGAGAAAAAAAAGTTTCTGGTTTTTCTTTTTTATCCTTTATTATGGCAGCGGATAAACACAAATTTCAGAGGTTCCTGACTGTTGATGCAGCCTTGGTGGTGACAGTATATGCGCCAATCACTTTTCCTCCTGCATCTGTGCTGCTTTTCAAGCAGAAAAGCAATGGTAAGTTGAGTTCACAGAGGCGAACAGGACCCTGGTTCTTAATAGGATTATCATTCTCCTAGCTTCTGTATTTTGATCTGGGAGCCAAATGGTATCAAGAGGGTGCTGATGGTTTTCAAATCATACCAATTTCAGCCTCGTAGTGTGTGTAAGCCAGGGATGACAAAGAGGTTTTATCTTGTTTGTAAACCTTAGCTAATTAGTAGAGGCTGTTCAGTATGTTGTATTTAGGATAGGTTTTAGGGATAGGCTCAGCAGAGAAAATCATTTAGTGGTATTTGCTGTGTGTCCAGGAGGGTAGCACAGTATATTGCTACTTTAAAGTTTCTCTAAGAAAATATTGCATAGGTCTTTAAGTGAAATCGAGCAAGCTGAACTTGATGGCGCATGCCTGTAATCCCAGTACTTGGGAGACTGAGACAGGAGGGCCTCAGCAATTGAGTAGAATCTGTTTCAAAATAAAAAGGGCTGGGGGGATAGCTCAGAGGTAGAATGCCTCTGGGTTCAATTCCCAGTTAAAAAAAAAAAGCCAGGTATGGTGGCATATGCCTGTAATCCCAGTACTTGGGAGGCTGTGACTGGAGGATCACAGGTTCGAAGCCAGCCTCAGCAACTCATTTGAGACTCGCAACAACTTAGTGAGACCCTATTTCCAAATAAATAAAATAGGACTGGGGGTGTAACTCAGAGGTTGAATGCCCCTGGGTTCAATCTCCAGCATCACCAATAAGTAAATAAGTAAGTAAATAAAAAAGTCCTAGAGCAATAAATGAAGACTTTGGCCTGTAGACCTCTAAAGAGCTGCTTTCCTTTTCCCCCTTAGGAATGCACAGCCTCATTGCTACTGGCCATTTGTTGTCAGTGGATCCAGACAGAATGGTCATTAAGAGAGTTGTTCTGAGTGGACATCCTTTCAAAATTTTTACTAAGATGGCAGTAGTGCGTTACATGTTCTTCAATAGAGGTAGGTATGAAGAGATGATGGGATCTTACTGCCTTTGTGGTGTGGAGGTTGGGCTTACATTTTGTGGGTAAATGTTTCATTTTGGTTTTCTGTGTGTTCCATTTTAAGAGGATGTGCTATGGTTTAAACCTGTGGAACTAAGGACAAAGTGGGGCCGCAGGGGACACATCAAGGAGCCTTTAGGTAAGAAAATGGGGGTTTGGGGTTTTACCTAGGTCTCCCCAATGCTATCAAATGACTGTAGGGGAAGCTGGGCATGTTGGCACATGCCTGTGATCCCAGTACTTGGGAGGCTGAGACAGGAGGATTGCAGGTGCAAGACTAGCCTCAGCAATGTAGTGAGATTCTGAGCAACATAGCGAGCCTCTTTCAAAATTAAAAAAAAAGGCTGGGTGCAGTGGCACACACCTGTAATCCCAGTACTTGGGAGGCTCAGACAGCAGGATCACAGGTTTGTGGCCAGCCTTAGCAACTTAGTGAGGCCCCCTGTGCAACTCAGTGAGGCCCCCTCTGCAACTTAGTGAGACCCTGTTTAAAAAAAAAAAGCCAGGTGTGGTGTTGCATGCTTGTAATCCCAGTACTTGAGAGGCTGAGACAGGAGGATTGCAGGTTCAAGACCAACCTCAGCAACTTAGTAGGCCCTCTGCAACTTAGTGAGGCCCTGTTTCAAAATAAAAGACTGAAAAGCTGGGCATGGTGGCACACACTTGTAATCCCAGTACTTGGGAGGCTGAGACAGGAGGATCCAGGTTCGTAGCTAGCCTCAGCTACTTAGTGAGGCCCTCTGCAACTTAGTGAGACCCTGTTTCAAAATAAAGAGTAAAAAATAGGACTGAGGGTATATCCCAGAGGTAGAATGCCCCTGGGTTCAATCCCCAGTACCGCCAAAATAAATAAATAAATAAATAATAAAAGACTGAAATAAGGCTGGCGGTATAGCTCGGTGGTAGAATGCCCCTGGGTTCAATCCCCAGTACCACCAAAAAAGAAAAGACTGTTAACTGCTTTAAAATTTTTACTTTTTTTTTTTTATGGTGGTACTGGGGATTGAACCCAGGGGCATTCTACATCAGAGCTACACCCCCAGCCCTATTTATTTTTCGTGTTGAGACAGGGTCTCGCTAGGTTGCTGAGAGTCTTACTAAATTGCTGAGGCTGTCCTGGAACTTGGGATCCTCCTGTCTCAGCCTCCCAAGTACTTGGATTATAGATAGGCATGTGCCACCACGCCCAGCTAGTTTTTTACTTTTAATTTGAACAACTCTTTTTATTTTCTTTTTAGGTACCCATGGCCACATGAAATGCAGTTTTGATGGAAAGCTAAAATCTCAGGACACAGTACTGATGAACCTCTATAAACGAGTTTTCCCTAAATGGACTTATGATCCATATGTACCAGAACCAGTACCTTGGGTGAAAAGTCAGATTTCTTCAACAGTGTCTGAGTCAGACATGGAGTAATAGATTCAGTGGGATTCTGTCTTACTGCTACCAGTTAGCACTCCAGGGATAGGAGCTTACAGGTTGTGATTGGGCTGTTTGTGGTTTCTATTCCAAAAAACTTTTCTTGGCCTTAAAATGTGTCTCAGTTGGGTATGGAAGTTTTTTTCTTAAAAAAAAAGCAACTCACTGAAATACCTATTTTGCATTAGGATTTTGAAAGTTTTAAGAGGGGAGATATTTTTAGTGTTATCTTTGTGTGTATGCGTGTGGTCCTAAATATCGAACCCAGGACTTTACACATGCTAGGCAAATGATCTGCCACTGAGCTACATCCCTAGCCCCAAGAGGGTAAGATGGAAAACAACTTTCATGTATCTAGAGACACTAAATCCTATCTCTTCCCTGCATAAATTAAACAGAAACAGACTGATAAGGAGCTGGCCTTTCAGCCTGCTTCACCCACGTTAGGGAGGCTAAGTCGACATTTCCACCACTGAGCACAATACAAATGTTCTTTACTTCTGGAGAAACTGCTTGGAAATTCTGAGACAGCACAGCAGCCACTCCAACACCAGCTGTAGGTTCAATGAGTAGTTTCATCCTCTCCCACACCAGCTGGGTTGCATACTGTTGGTGCAGAAGGGAGTAAAGATTAGTGGAACAGAAGAAAGGGAAAGAGTCTAGTAGATTTAATTTTAAAGGCCAGATGAGGGTATATGCCCAGTATGAGTATTCTTGTTGCTGTGTATGTATGCTTGCCAGTGAAATACACATAATTTTCATCTTAACTCTGCTTCTACTTCAAGAGGTCTGTCATAACACATCTAGGGTACCCTCCCACAGGTCACAAAGTCACCTAGTTAAGCCCCTGTGGGTCACTTGCTAATCATAACAGAAGGTTCTTTTGCCTAAGACATTACACTATTCTAATTATTTCTTCTCCAGTTGGAACCTTACCTTGATTTCATCCTCTGTGACAGTGAAGACATCATCCACAAGGTCTCTTATAATAGGCCAGGTGTTTAAGCCAATGCTGGATTTGACACCATCTGCTATGGTCTCTGGAGGATAAGGATTGGGGGTCAGTTCCCCTTTGAGTTTAGACTGGTAGCAGTCATCTGCATTCAAGGGTTCAGCAGCATATACCTTCACACTGGGTTTCAGAGCCTGGGAAGAGGAATATTAGATACCTTACAACTAACCAGAGAATTACCTGCATGCCTAAAATAAAACAGGCAGAATAGAAAAAGGCATTTCTGCCTAAGAGTCTTCCTTTGATTATGTAATGAAAATATGACCTTCAAGCACTTTATAAATAAGTTGTATGTCTAATATTGCCTTTTAGTGGCTTGGGTCACAACTGGTAATTTGGGAAGGGTAGTCTGGTGTGGATAGTAGGTTGGTGAGATGGATTCAGGGGAAGGACTGTGAAGGTACCACTCATTGTAACTGCTTTTGTGCTAGAAAGTTGTCATGGATGAAGAAGAATAGTGAGGCAGAGAAGGGCTTTCCATCTCAAGTTCCAAGATGACAGGAAGGAATACAATTTGGGCAGAATGTTGAGCAAGTATCCACAATGCACTATGATGTAAATTAATCTATGCCTAAAGCAAGAAGTCCTTCAGAAGCTGTCTTCTCACCTTAACTGTAATTGCTATTCCAGCAACCATTCCTCCTCCCCCTACAGGTATCACCAGTGCATCTACCAAGGGAACCTTCAGTAAAAATATAAAGCATAAAGAGGCCAATTAATAAATAGTCCTATATATACGTACAAAATAATTAAATCGACAGCCAAACACTTTACCAGTAGCCAAAAAGGAAGAAATAACTAGGCTGTTTTACCTGGTTCAACACTTCCAGGGCAATTGTCCCTTGTCCAGCTATCACGGCTGGCTCCTGGTTAGGATGTATCATGATGCCTTCTGTTTCTTCCACAATTCTTTCTGTAACCTTTTCTCTGGACTGAAAGAATAAACTAGCTTACTTGATTTGCATTTAATAAAGTTCCCAAGAAGTTCAATTCAGCCATTTAACCTTTTATTGACCATTTACTTTTTTCCAGACTTTGTTTAGTCAGTGGGGATAGATAAGATAGAGCAGTGAATAAAACACCCTGCCCTCAAAATGGCTGAATGGCTATATTCATGTGTGTGTGTGTGTGTGTGTGTGTGTGTGTGTGTGTGTGTGTAGCTGGGAATTGAACCCAGGGGCATTCTACCTCTGAGTGACACTCCCCAGCCCTATTTTTTATTTTATTATTTTGAAACAGGGTCTCACTAAGTAGCTGAGGCTGGCTACAAACTCCTGTCTCAGCCTCCCAAGTACTGGGATTACAAGCGTGTGCCGCCACGCCCGGCAGAAATGAGTTGACAAGAGGCACATTCTAACTTAATGGACAGCTCTGGTTGCATTTGAAAACAGACTTTAGAGGGGTAAAAGTAGAAGCAGAAACCAGTTAGGTTACTGAATATAGGTGAGAATTGATATTGGTTTGAGTCAGGGTAGTAATAGAGGCTGCTAATAGTTGGATTATGGAAATATTTTAAAAGATGGACAGATTTGGATGGGTATGAGAGTGTTACCAGATTTTTTGCTTGAGCAACTAAAAAAGATACATGTTGCCACTTACTGAGATGAGGAAGACTGGAAGGTGAGCAGTTTGAGGAGTAAAGTCAGGAGTTTGGTTTCAGATATAGTAATTTGAGATGCCTTTTTTTTTTTTTTTGCGGTACCGGAGATTGAACGCAGGGCGTTCTACCTCCACGCTAAGCCCCCGGCCCTATTTTTTATACTTTATTTTGAAACCAGGTCTCACGAAGTTGCGCAGGCCTCACTAAGTAGAGAGAGAGAGAGAGAGACAGGGAGAGAGAGAGAGAGAGTGAGCTGAGGCTGGCCGCGAACCCGGATCCTCCGGTCTCCGCCTCCCAAAGTACTGGGATTACAAGCGTGCGCCACCACGCCTGGCTTTTGAGATGCCTTTTAATATATCCAAGTAGGAAAGTTTGGTAGCTGTGGGATTTACAAGTCTGGAGTATAGGGGAAATTTTAAACTGAGACTAATCAGTGAGTATAGATAGAGAAAAGGTTGGCTGTATTAGCACAGATGAAACAACAGACCGAGAAGCGAAGGTAGGAAGAGCAGTTGATCAAATGAAACTGTTTGGGTAGTACTGAACACTGCTTTTCTCTTTACCTCATCACTGGGTTCACTGTATACGATAGAGGCTCCATAGGCTTGTATCGCCAGTTTTTTACAGTTGGGAGCTGTGTGGGGCACCACAATATAAGCAGGAATTCCTGGCATGGGAAAAACATGTTTAGTATAAGTCAGGAGAATTTAGGATAGAAACGTATATTCATTTTGCTTGTAATCAAATAGGGACTCCTTTGAAATGTGCTTTCCAAAGCTGTCACCACTTTCACTGAAGTAAGGATACTTTACCACTTTTTTTTTTTTGCGGTACTGGGGATTGAACCCAGGGGCATTCTACCTCTGAGCTACACCCCAGCCCTAATTTTTATTCTTTATTTTGAACAGGGTCTCACTAAGTTGCGGAGGGCCTCACTAAGTAGCTGAGGCTGGCCATGAACCTGGATCCTCCTGTCTCAGCCTCCCAAGTACTGGGATTACCAGTGTGCGCCACCATGCCCGGCTTTACCACTCCTTTCTGATGAGGGCCCTGAGAAATTAATCAAGTACCTTCCAATTTGGCAGCGTAGGTAAGAGCCTGGCCATGGTTTCCACTGCTGTGAGTAACAACAGCTTTGGGTTTCCCTTCTAAAGTGGCAGGAATTAAGTCTCTGATGGCATTAAGGGCACCACGAATCTGGAAGAGAGGGATAGTGAATTAATGTATAGTTATGCATCCCTTAAATATGGGAATATGGGACATGTTCTGAAAAATGCATCCTTGGGCAATTTTGTTGTGCAAACATTGTGTATACTTACAAACCTAAACTAAATACTGTAGGCAATTGTAACACTCTGGTAAATACTCATGTATATAAACACAAAATAGTACAGTAAAAATAGGGTATAAAAGATAAAAGCGCCAGGCAAGTTGGTACAGGCCTGTAATTCTAGTACTTGGAAGGTTGAAACAGGAAGATTGCAAGTTCGAGGCCAGCATGCAGTAATTTAGTGAGACCCTATTATTTTTTTTTTTTTTGTGGTACCAGGGATTGAACCCAGGGGCATTCTACCTCTGAGCTACACCCCCAGCCCTATTTTTTATTGTTTATTTTGAAACAGGGTCTCACTAAATTGCAG
>PVJS01055659.1:0-12588 GCA_004027185.1 Glis glis
ATATATAGTATTTATAATCTATACTAAATATATCCTTAATATATATAGTATATACATATCCTTAATGTAGATATTATATATATATATGTATATACTAAGTTTTAACCTGAGATTTTTAAGCAAAAGAATGATGAATTTTAGGTAAACAAGTTAATTATTTCCATTGACTGAAAAAAAAACCTCTTGCAACTTGTAGAAAGGGAAAATACATCAGATGAGAATGCTTTCCTCTTCAATTTCTAACCAAAGTTGGTGTCAATATAAACCCCAGGATGGAAAGCCTAATTTTAGATTTTTGACATTTTAGTGTTTGAAATTATGTCCAAGTCATAGCACCCTATGCCTTTAATTTTTATAAATATATACTTTCACTTAGGACAGTGTTTAAAACTGACAGAAATTTTATCTATCTCCACTATTTTATCTTGTTATGGCTCCACCCAGTGAGAATAAGACTCCAGACCGAATTAAGGAAAATAGGTCTCACTTTATTACAAGTTCGAAATTGGACCCAAGCGCGCCTGTTTTACAAGTGTCAGCCTGGGCCCTGTTATGGAGCAAAAAAGGGTTTATATATTCAAACATCCCCCCAGTCATGATGTATCGCAACAGTTTCTCAGCCTTGACATTTATAAGTTAAAACATTTTATCCATAGCTGGCACACAGTGAGCAGGCACAGTGAACATGACGCAGGGAGATAACGGAAGGGGGTTCAGAGGAGTCTTGTTCAGAGAAGTCTTCTTATCTTGTGTGAAACTAGTAAGTTTCCATCTCTCATCCTGCTATTTTTTAAATTTCAAACATCACATTCTCAAGGCTCTCATCACAGCTTTACAACATGGATTCTTAAACTGAAAATGGAGTTACAAACGTTCATAAGCAAGTGGTCTTACAGAAGTCAAGTCTTAATTCTAACACTACACTTTAATATGAAGTCTTATTACATTAAAATTCATAATATGCTAATAAACTACTCCATCACAATCTGTCTCCACAAATTTATCTATCTCCACTCCAAAGCAAACAGATGATGTTTTCTACATTGCTTGTGTCTCACATGCTGCCAGGATTATTAATATCTAAGTGATTATAATTTAAATGTCCCTAGCCTCATTTAAGAACCAGTCACTTTAGAGCAAGAAGATATAGTTTGAATATTTAGAAGACTGAAGAACAATACCAAGTACAAGTGTTGATCAAAGCAAAAGAATGGGACAAAATTTAAGCACACACATATTTGCTAAAATGGAGTCTCTTACCTAACACCTCCGTATAGAACTGCTTCCAATAATGAAAGTCATAATCCAGGAATTGGAAGTAAAACAAAACTGAAATCATTGCATTTTTCACTCTTTCCAGGAAAGTCATTCTGTCTGTCAGCTTTGCCATGTTCACAGGTACATAGGAAAGTGGAGCTGGAAGTTTCCCACAGTGTCTCTCTGCAGTGCCTCCTATAGAAGCTCTAATTGTGATTACAAAGGGGACTGCAAGCAACTCTGCCACCAGCTCTCCACAGGGAAAAACAGGGTCAATAAGCATTACATCATAGTTGTCTTCCTGGAGTTTCTTCATGAGGGTCTTGTTATAGACAGTATTCTCACACAGGTGTTTAAAAAATCCCTTCACTTCAACAAAGAAATCATTGAATTTTATGGCTGCTTGCCAGGATGATAACTTTGTAATGTCATTAAGAATTAGGTCCACCATTTTCTGCCTCCCTTTCTCAGCAGTGGTCTTGTTTCTCACAGGGACCTCCTCCAATTTCAGTGAAGAAGGCTTCCTGTCATGAATCAACAAAAAATGTGAAGGAGTCAGCACTGTAATCTCATGTCCTCTGTCTGTGAGTTCATCCAGAATGATCTTCATGTTAAGCCAATGGCTCAAGTCACAGGGCCACACCAGCACCTTCCCACAGAATCCACAGCTAGCCCAGCAGAGCTGCAGGAGCAGAAGTGTGGAAGCCCACTTCTCAGTCACCATGCTGGTGTCTCCCCAGCACAGGGCTATGCAGAACTTGAGTGTTCAGGGAGCACAGGGTGGAAGTGTCTATTTAAACAGAGATAGAGATACACATTAACTTGTAGAGATAAGAAATGTCACATAAGCTATCCTTAGTTTATTTTCCTTTTCTGGTACTATTGATTGAAACCATGAATGCTCTTCCACAGTCACTGAATACATGCCTAATCCTTTTATTTTTCATTTCAAAAGAGTGTCTGGCTAAGTTATTGCAACCTGGCCTCATACCTGAAAAGCTCCTATCTTAGACTCCCACATACTGGGAGGGATTACAGGTCTGTATCATCTAGCCTGGCTCAGTGGTTTCCACTGACAGAGCACTGTATGATATTTACTTGGAAGGATGTAATAACTATTTCAAAACTTGCTGTAGAGGTCAGGGAATGGACAAGAGTTCATTATGCTGACAGGAAGATTTTAGAATTTCTTTCACAAGCTAGGCATGGTGATGCATGGCTATAATCCCAGTATTTGGATGGCTGAGGCAAGAGGATCACAGTTTGAGGGCAGCTACACCAATTTAGCAACTTAGACCCTGTTTCACAATAAAGACTAAAATAGGACTGAGGGTATATATAGGAGATAATATGGCCCTGGATTCAATTCCTAGAACTACAAAGAAAAAGGAGAAGGAGAAGGAAGAATAGGAAGAGGAGGAAGAGGAGAAGGAGGAGGAGGAAGAGGAGGAGGAGGAGGAGGAACATTAATGCTGCCATGAAATTTATGTCACATAAGAGGAAGTTCTTTGAGTATATTTAAGATATTAGGTAGTGCATAGCTTGAGTTTAAAACACTGGATTCTGCATAGAACTTGAAAGAACAATGAAATAAATCTGTGCTTTATTTTATCTCTGCAAGTACTTTGACTGTTTACTTCCTGGTAAGTGCTACAAACTTGAATACAAATATAACCATTGTTTCCTCTGCCTTTCTTTTCAGACTGAATAATTTTTATCACGTGGTTCACTTTTGTTAAGGCCAGGTTTCCAGAGGTGCTAGCTCTATCTAGCTCCCTCTACCTTTCTGCATCTTCTATTTCCTGTCCATAGTGTTCCTTTCCCTTTAAAATACTATACATGCATAAATAGAAGATGCCTAAAGTATTTTTATTAGTATTTTTCTGAGCAATATATTCTTATGGTAAATGCTCCCATTAATACTACCAACAATTTGGCATTGAAAAACTGTTTAATCTATTTCTGTCTCAGTTTCCTTTTCTGTAAATGTGTAGAATAATATCCTCTTCTTATAATGTTGTAATAATTAATAGAGTTAATACACTTAGAATACTTTCAAAGAATACAAAGTATTACATACTAAACAATGGAATGAAATTATATATATTCACAATGTATATTTATATCTCCAAGTACATATATCCAAATAATACATATCATTGGAAGTTTATATATCTTGAATGATCTTCAACTTCTCGGTACCACTTTTTTGCCATTCACAACAAAATTTTATTAAAGTTGTGAGTACTTTTTCACTTGTTTTCATAACTTCTATCTTGCAGTTCATTTTTTGCTTCTACCATTTCATTGAAGTAATTTCTGTGAGGATCAACATTAAAAATCTCAAAATCAAATTAAAAAAGATTTTTAGATATTTTGTTTCCATGATTTGGAAATCAATATTCTTTTACTTCATCACTTGAATTCTTACATTGGCTTCTGATTCACCATAGTTTGAAAGTTTTCTTTTATCATCTGTTTGCTCTCTCTCTCCCTCTTTTTTAAACATGGAAGCCTTTTGTCTGGCTAATGTGTTCTTTATTCATTTACTAATTCTCTTAGCAGTTACCATCTACCTTTTAAGTGGCCATGTGACCACTAGGTTAAAGGGATTCAGAAAAAAAAAAGATAACGGAGGCTCTTGCTTTCCATTATTTATTTGTTCAGTGGTGTGGGACATTGAACCCAGGGTCATTTACCTCCAAGCTACACCCCCTATTCTGTTTTATTTTTTATTTCAATATAGGAATTCACTAAGTTGCTGAGAGCCTAATCAAATTGTTTTGGCTGGTTTCAAACCTACAATCCTCCAGGCTTAGCCTCCCACATATGGGGCTTACAGGTATGCTTCACCACACCTGGCTTCTATTTTTTATATTTTACAGATTGATGCATATCTAAGAAAAAGTAAGCAGGCTAAAGGGAGGAGTGAGGTTTGCGGAGGGAATTTATGAGGTAGGAAGGACCACATTAGGTAAGATGTAATTGAAGCTGTAAATTGAAGGATTAGACAAAGTTGGGAATGGTGATGAAGGGAAAGGGAACAGGATATAAAAACAGTCTGAGAGTGAGTTTTTTTCTTAATGGTAGAACAGGAAGGGTCCATATGTCAGGAACATGGTACACCCAGGGAAGAGAGGTGGATCAGAAGAACTAGGCTTAGCAGAGTTTCACCATGTAGAAGACTCCTGAAGGGACATGATACTTGTGACCACTGTGTGACTGAAAGGTTTTTAACTGAAGTGACAAATGTGTTTTGAGGTTGAAATGGTACTGTAGTGTCTGGCTATAGAAAAGATGATGGAAAAATATAGCTAAGGTTGTTATAGAAGTATAGTTCAGATCATCTGTAGTGATCCACTTGAAAGTTGATGATGGACTCAAAGGGTACCTCTCAAGAGAATCCAATGTTTTCTTAAGAGAATGTTTTGAGGTCTGCAGGCATGCAGGGGAAATCTGAGAAACATGAATGTAAACAATGGGCTTTTTACACATTTGTGTTTCTACTATTGAATCAGTTAAATGGGCCAACAAAATGCAATAATACCTCTCTGTTGCCTATACTTGTAATGATTGACTTCCAAACTATTTAAAAAAGTACTAAGGAAGGTATAGAGAAACTGGAAACCTTTTCATTGTTGTTTGTAATATAAAATAGTGGATCCATTATGTAAACATTATGTAATTTCCTAAGTATTTTCAGAATAAAATTGCTATATGATCCAGTAATCCTGTTTTGATTATCTATTCAAAAAACTGAAATCAGGCCAGGCATGGTGCCACACATCTGTAATCCTGGTGCTTGGGAGTCTGAATCAGGTGGATCATAGATTTGAAGCCAGCCTCAGCTACTCAGCAGGGCCCTCAGCACATTACTGAGGATCTATTTCAAAATAAACTAGGGCAAGGAGTGTAGCTCCAAATTTGATTGCTGCTGGGTTCAATCCCTAGTACTAAAAAAACAAACAAACAGAGAACCATAAAATCAGGATATCATAGAGCCATGTTCATTGCACCATTATTCATAATAGTCAAGCATGCATTCAGCTCAATGTCCATTGATGAATGAATAGATAAAGAAAATAGGGTACTTACATGAAATAGAACATTATTCAGCCTTAAAAGAGGAAAAATATTACTGTATGCAAGAGTATCAATGAACTTTCAGGATGTTAAACTGAGTGAAATTAGCTAATCATAGAAAACAAATTCAGCAAAATTCTTGTAATTTTTTGTTGCCCCAGTAACTGACCAAATATAAATTTCACTTTCTCCTAACAAAAGCAGGGTTCAATTTCCTGTTCTGCATCTCTTCCCCATCTTTCTTTTTTTGTTGTTCATTTAATGGTGCATTGTAATTATACATTCTGATATATGTCAGGGTATCAACATCATACATGCACACATTGCTCATTTACCCCTCCATCCAATCCAACCCTATTCCCTCTCCCTTCCCTCCTTTTCATGCTCCGCATAGTGATTGAGTCTTATAAGTTTGTGTATATATACATCATGTGCTATAGTGTGTTTCCCTCCACCCCCCTCCCAACTCCCTCAGTTAGGTCACCTTCTTTGTCCATCTAAAGATTTCTTCTTCTTCCCTTCTAAGTCCCTTCTAAGTCCCATTCTATCTAGCTCCCACAGTGGTCCATTGAAATAAAACCGCCTATTGAAGGCTGACTTCTCCACCTTCCTATTGGACAGCTACATGCAACTGACAAGACTCTTTCCTCTTGCTCCCCACAACATGGCAGACCTGCATAGATAACCTTGCAAACTCTCACCTAGTGAGGTCTGACCCCACAGAATGCTTGCTAGCTTTAAACCCACCAAGCAGAACTTCCCAAGAAAAATCCACTTGTGTAATGCCCTGGACGCCTTTAAGTCTTTGGACCAAAGGATCCTTTTCTCCCTGTCTCCTAATCCACTAGTTGATCTCCTTTTCTGATTATTCTCCCCCATAGAAAAAATAGCCATTCACTCATTATTGAGTTTTTGATGACATAAAGCACCTGATTGTGAGCCCCAAGCAAATTGGTTACTTGTGATGGCCATGAAGTTATAATAATAACAAAAATAAAACTCCTGTACAAAGGAACAATGGTGACTTGGATGGGGACAATTCATGGCTCTACAATATGCACTTCACCTCACTAAGGCTAGTCTGGCTCCTGAATTTGCATTTTATTAATGGGTCAATAGTATGGTACTACTTCCTAGAGTTCTGGCTAGCCACAAGGTAACAGGTTGCACTGGTCACCTTCTGTCCTAAAGGATGCATCAGTTTTTCTTCAAATAAGTATTTATAATTCCCAAAGAACAGATTTTTTCCTCCCTGTCTGTATTATTTCAGCCTTCATCACAATCTGTGGACATAAATAAGTCTCAGTAAAAATCATGCTATCAACCCTAGTGTTAAAAATGACCAAGTAATATATTAATAAAAGAGGCAATAGAAAAAGATCTAATGTCATGAAGTTTTCCCTTTTTACTTATTACTTAGTGACAGCTATTTCAGATTTTAGTTGTTATCTCCTAACTGAGGAATATGTTGAAGAATAGAGCGTGTTTTTATTTTAGTTTCAATACATAAGTGCTGAACTCAAGTGATTAAATGTAAGAACGATGCCTCTCAAAAACATGCTTTACACTTTCTTTTAGAAAAATTTGTTTTAATTATTGCAGTCTGAAGTCAGAAACTCTGGAGGTTGTAGTTCTCAAGACAAAATGATTTCATCCAGGGTTATGACCATAAATTACTTAGAATGGAAGCTATGAAATGTTCTGTTATTATTTTGAGCTTTCCTCCTTCTTAATTAACCTAGGAAGCAGATTTCTGTCTTCAGCATTTGGTGACTGATCCAACTAAGTTGCTGAAACATGTTACATGTAGTCAGAATTATATCTATTGTCCAGAATAGTGTTTGGATGCAACTTAATTCTCTGATGTTCAATAATAAAGGTCAGTGGAAAGTTTTGAGAAATCATCAAGAGAACACATGATATCCTTTTTATTTGGAGTTGGTGAAATTTAGATCATCCTACCAGTTATAGAACACTGAACTCCTGGCTAGGGCTGTCCCTCAGGGGTTTGCGTGATTCCAGGGTTTCAATCCCCAGTAGACCCCACCCCTAAAAAGAAGCTGGGCACTGGAAAAGCTGCCAGAAGATGAGGGGAACATGGAATGTGCATGAACAAACAGTTAAAAATTTAACTTCAGCCATTTCTGCAGCTCTACGTGCTATGTAAGAGCCATGCAAAAGTGTTTTTATTGATGTGGTCGACCCTCTGTTTTAATATGATTGTTTCCCCATTTAAATAGTTTTGTACCTAACTGCTAAGAGAAGACAACCCCACCCCTTTGTTGTCACTGGAGATTGAAACCAGGGGCATTCATCCTCTGAGATACACCCCAGAATTTTTTATATTTTATTTTTGAAACAGGTTCTTGCTATGGTGCTCATGGTCTCACTAAATTGCTAAGGCTGGCATTGAACCAACAGTCCTCTTGTCTCAGCATCCCTATTACTGGTATCACAGGAGTGTGCTACTGCACCGGGCTCACTGTTTTTTTTTTTTTCTCTCTAGATACAATGTTGTTATACTGACTAACACAATTATAATTTCCCAGGAATTTCTGTCATCTGTAGTCACTTTGATGATATTCAGGCAATGAAAGACAGCAGCTGAACATTAAACAGCACGTGGAGAGTCAGGTGTGGGCACACATGCCTGTAATCCCAGTGCTTCAGAGACTGAGACAGGACAATCACAGTTTCAAGGCCAGTCTCAAAATTTAGTGAGGTCCTCAGCAACTTATTGAGACCTTATATAAAAAAAAAAAAACGGCCTGTGTTGTATCTCAAAGAGAATGTGCCAGGGTCTGGGTTCAGTTTCAGTACCCTCACTCCCATTACAAATGCAGGAAGAGAAAAATGCAGTGAGCAGGATCTCCTGAGTACCAGCAATTCTTGTTTGCCATGGATGGCAAGTCTCTAATAACTAAAGAGGGCCCGAGCTTAGGCAGTGCTCAAACTCAGGAATGCCCAGTCGGCCTCGCCCTGGATCTTAACCACTTACTCCATTCTGAGGGCAGAAAAGGATCACTGATCCAACATAAATGAATCTTTTCAAAATATGGTAAAATGGTCAAAATCAAAGCACATCAATATGAATCACCTTTGAAAAAAATGTTAGCCAAGCATGTTAGCTCATGCCTGTAATCCTAGTACTTGGGGGCTGGGAGAGGCGGATCACAGGTTCAAGAACAGCCCAAGGAACATAGTAAGTCTCTGTTATTTTTTTTTTTTTTTGCGGTACCGGGGATTGGACGCAGGGGCGTTCTACCTCCGCGCTACGTCCCCGGCCCTATTTTTTTATGCTTTATTTTTGAAACCGGGTCTCACGAAGTTGCAGAGGGCCTCACTAGGTAGAGAGAGAGAGAGACAGGGAGAGAGAGAGAGAGATAGAGGAGAGAGAGATAAATCATGCACGCGCGCCCGCGCATGCGCGCTGAGGTTGGCCGCGAACTCGGATCCTCCGGTCTCCGCCTCCCAAAGTACTGGGATTACAAACGTGCGCCACCACGCCCGGCTTCATAGTAAGTCTCTGAGCAACCTAGCTAGACCCAGTTTCAGAAACAAAACAAAATAAAATAAAATCAGCCTGGAGGTGTAGCTTGGAGGTAGAATGCCCTTGTGATCAATGCCCAGTACTGCAAATAAATAAATATATGAATGAGTAAATAAATAAACAGGCATATAAAATGTTAACATTTATCAAGTATATTTTTAGCCTTCATACATTTTGGGAAGCAATTTATTTGAATTTGCAGTAATGTATATTTTCAAGAAGAAATATATGTTCCTCTCATATATTTTTTTAAGTAAAGGCATTTTCAACATCTCACTTGAAAATGAGTAAGAAGTTGGCTATGTTAGCACATGCCGGTAATCCCAGCACTTGGGAGACTGACACAGGGTAATTGTAGGTTTGAGGTCAGCCTTAGCAACTTAGTGAGGCTTTTAGTGAGACCCTGCGTCAAGATAAAACATTTAAAAAGGGATGGGGTATAGCTCAGAGATCAAATGTCCCAGGCTGAATCCTTAGAACTCCCCACCTCACAAAGACAAAAAAAGAGTATTTCAAAAGTTTTCACTGAACCATTGAAAGTCATTATACCTCTTCAATTGTATATCAAATGCTTAAATGAAAACTTGACTTAGCGATGTCCTTAAATTTATGAGTTAAAGAAACTGCAATCTTTAATATCTTTGTTAAATTAATTGAAAGCCGATTCAAATATTTTTCTTTATTTACTGTTTTACATTGATGTATGTTTATTATACCCCATTCCTGGCCCAGTTGGTTTAAATTTATAGAAAACAGTGACTGGAAAACAATACAATGATATAAAATTCTAAGGACATATTTAATTTATTGGCAGAAAAGTAATCTTTTTTTAATATGTTTTTATTGGTGCATTGTAGTCTCACATCACTGAGCATATTCCCCAAAAAACTGAAAGCAGGGTTTCAAAGAAATATTTGCACACCCATGTTCATAGCAGCACTATTTATTTATTTTTTTTCATTTTTTTAATATGTTTTTATTGGTGCATTGTAGTCTCACATCATAATGAGTATCAGTTTGGTGTTAACATATATGCACACAGCTCTTGGTGTCCCTCCCCCCTGCCTCCCCCCACATGTAGAACTGAGAATGATGTTGGTATAATCTCATATATATACATTGTTTATGACAGTAATTCCATAGATTCACTTCTTTCTTGCCCTTCCCCTTCCGTTGTACCCCTTCACTTGAACTACTGAGGGTTCTCTGTTGTCCTTGGAGTCCCTTTTGTGTCCCCACTACTCCCTAGGTTGTGCATATTAATGAAAACATATGTCCCTTCTTTTTTGTGATTGGCTAATCTCACTTAACATAATGTTCTCCAGATCTTTCCATTTTCTTGCAAATGCTGTTATTTTGTTCTTCTTTATTGCTGAGTAGAATTCCATTGTGCGTATTTCCCATAATTTTGTAATCCATTCATCTGATGATGGACAACAAGGTTGATTCCATAATTTGGCCACTGTGAATTGTGCTGCTATGAACATGGGTATGCATATATTACTGTTGTTTTCTAGTTTCAATCACTTTGGTATGATACCCACTAGTATCATACCAAATGATACCCGGATCATATAGTGGATCCATTCCCAGTTTTCTGAGGATTCTCCACACTGATCTCCATAGTGGTTTAACTAGTTTGCAATCCCACCAAGAGTGTAGAAGAGTCCCAATTTCCCCACATCCTCACCAACATTTGTTGTTGTTTAACTTCTTAATGCTTGCCATTATAATTGGGGTCAGATGAAATCATAGAGTACTTTGATTTGCATCTCCCTGATTTCTAATGATGTTGAATATTTTTTTCATGTATCTATTGGCCATTTGTATCTCTTCTTTTGTGAAGTGTCTATTCATTTCAGTTGCCCACTTCTTGATCGGATTGTTTGTTTTCTTAGTGTAAAGACTTTTAAGTTCTTTGTATATCCTAGATATTAGACCTCTGTCAGAGGGATAGTTTGCAAAGATCTTTTCCCATTCCATAGGCTTTCTCTTCAAGCTCTTGATGATTTCCTTTGATGAGCAGAAGCTTTGTAGTTTAATGCTATCCCACTTATAAATTCTTTTTTTGATTTCCTGTGCTTTGGAGGTATTGTTGAGGATGTTTCTACCTGTGCCTATATGATGGAGTGTTGGACCTATGGCTTCTTCTAATAATTTCACAGTCTCTGGTCTAACTTCCAAGTCTTTGATCCATCTTGACTTGACTCTTGTGCAGGGTGAGAGGTAAGGATTCAGCTCCATTTTTCTACAGATAGATAACCTGTTTTCCCAGCACCATTTGTTGAAAAGACTATCCTTTCTCCAACGTATGTGTTTGGCACCTTTGTCAAAAATCAATTGGCTATAAGTTTGTGGACTTGTTTCTGAATCTTCTATTCTGTTCCACTGGTCTATGTGTCTGTCTTTGTGCCAATACCATACTGATTTTATTACTATAGCTCTGTAGTACAATTTGAAGTCAGGAATTGTGATGCCTCCTGAATGTTTCTTATTGCTGAGAATTGCTTTGACTATTCTGGGTCTTTCGTTTTTCCATATGAAATTAATGACTGATTTTTCTAGCTCTGTGAAAAATGATGTTGGTATTTTGATAGGGATTGCATTGACTCTGTAGACCATTTTTGGCAGGATGGCCATTTTGATAATATTTATTCTGCCTATCCAAGAGCAGGGGAGATCTTTCCATCTTCTAAGATCTTCTTTGATTTCTTTCTTCAGTGTTCTATAGTTTTAATTGTAGCGTTCTTTTACCACTTTGGTTAAGTTTATTCCTAGGTATTTGATTGGTTTTGAAGTTATTGTGAATGGGATTGTTTTCTGGATTTCTTTCTCAGTGGATTCATGGTTGGCATAGATGAAAGCTACTGACTTTTTTAGGTTGACCTTGTATCCTGCTACTTTGCTGAATTTGTTAATCAGCTCTAGTAGACTTTTGGTTGAGTTCTCTGGGTCTTCTAGATATAGGATCATATAGTCTGCAAATAAAGATAATTTTAGTTCTTCTCCTATTTGAATTCCTTTGATATCCTTCTCTTGTCTTACTGCTCTGGCAAGAGTTTTAAGGACTATGTTGAAAAGGAGTGGTGATAGTGGACATCCTTGTCTTGTTCCTGATTTTAAAGGGAATTCTGGCAATTTTTCCCCATTCAATATGATGTTGGCTTTGGGTTTCTTATATGTTGACTTAATGATGTTGAGGTATGATCCTTCTATTCTGATTTTCTGTAGAGTTCTTAACATGAATGGATGTTGAATTTTCTCAAATGCGTTTTCTGCATCTATTGAAATGATCATGTGATTTTTGTATTTACTTGGGTTTATGTGGTGGATAACATGTATTGTTTTGCATATGTTGAACTATCCTTGCTTTGCTGGGATGAAACCAACTTGGTCATGGTGTACGATTTTCTCAGTATGGTTTTGAATGCGCGTGCCTAGTATTTTATTTAGAATTTTTGTGTCTATGTTCATTAATGATATCGGTCTGTGATTTTCTTTCCTTGAGGTATCTTTATTTGTCTTTGGTATTAATGTGATGTTGGCCTCGTAAAAAGAGTTTGGAAGAATTCCATCTCTTTCAATTTCATGGAATAGCTTGTGAAGTATTGGTTTTAGTTCATCTGTGATGGCTTTGTAAAATTCGGCTGGAAAACCATCTGGATCTGGGCTTTTCTTTGATGGAAGACTTTTTATTG
>PVJS01055660.1:0-12588 GCA_004027185.1 Glis glis
GTGAGGCCCTCTGCAACTTCAGAGACCCGGTTTCAAAATAAAGTATAAAAAATAGGGCCCGGGGTGTAGCGCGGAGGTAGAACGCCCCTGCGTTCAATCCCCGGTACCGCAAAAAAAAAAAAAAAAAAAGAGAAATGATGAAAGTTTTCATATTTAATTTGGAGAAAGAAAATGTTGAATAGTATGATCACTATCTCTAAATATTTGAAGGAAGGTTGCCATGTGACAGAGAGACCAGGTAGGTTCTCCTGGTCTTAAGCCCAGTTGCTTAATCCTGGTAGCAGCATGCACATAGGAAAAGACCAGGGAGCCTGGGAGATGTATAGTATGCAGCCTGTACACCTGTACAAAGCCAGGAGTGGGCAAGCTCAGGTTGAATAAAAACTTTGCCCCTATGTTGAAACAAAATCAAATCAAGATTTTCACCAGTTCTATTTTTCCCCAGTACTATGGATTGTACCCAGGGCACAATTACTGAACTGCATTCCCGGCACTCTCAGTGTTTCTGAGACAAGATCTCGCTAAGTTGACAAGGCTGGCCTTGAACTTGTAATCCTCCTGCCTCAGCCTCCTGACTCACTGAGATTAGAGGCATGCACCACCATGCCCAGCAAACCTTTCAAAGATTTTATGAGCTGTTTCGACTTTGAACTACTGTTAGTGTGCTTTTCCAAATCATATGGTTGGTAAAGATGCTTCGGTAAGCTTTTGTTTTAAAAGCTGATAATGATGTCAGTTTCAATTTCAACTAAAAAATATTTCTTTAGAGATTTTTTTCCTGTAAGGCAGGAGAAGATTAAGCATATGGCCAGAATTTGCATGCTGGCTAACAGATCCTATGATCGGGCATGTGAGTTGGGCATGGGGCCCTGGCCATCCAGCAGAAGAAGAAGCATATTGTAATTTTAACCATGACACATTTTTAAAATCATTTTTACTCCTAGACATCATGGTATAATTTGTAAAGGTAATAGATATAAGAGCACTGATTTTAAAACAAATTAATGAGGGGAATGTACATGTGTCTTAAACATCTATATAATATGCACTGTATGCTAGATATTATTTTAATTGCTTAAAATACTAATTTATTTAATCCTTCTACGAATCTCATGAAATAGGCACTATTATCCCATTTTACAGATGAAGAAACTCAGGCAGGAAAGGTTAAGTCACCTGCTCATGGCTACAGAGGTAGGAAGTTGTAGGATTGAAGAAGTGGAGAAGCAGGACAGTGGGTATAATGTCAGGGGTGTGGCTCCAGGATCCCCCTCCTAACCAGCACCCCGTGCTTCCTTTCCCCAAGGGCTCCTCCGAACCCTATGGTGCACTCATTTGATCAGGGTTCTTAGATTTCTGTATCTTCATTCCTTTGAAACAAATATGGGAAACATATCAATGATTATGGCCAGTGTGGCTGTTCATTTGTTGGAAACAGACTACCTGTACCTAAGAGGTATTATTCGCAAAGTAAATAGTAAAAAGCAATCCCAAACCTTCTCTCTTATCTTGTCCTTAGAAACCAAACAGAAAAAAAAGTTTTAAAAAAATAACATTGTAAAGTACAAGATTTTCAAATAAGGTTATAATACTGCTCTAAGATTTTGATGCTGTAAAACATAGTTAATTCTCAATCCATACTTTAATGCAATGGTTCCTCCAAAACCCAGATTCAACATATTGTTTAATAATTTATTTGCAGATGGGCATGGTGGTGCACTCCTGTAATCCCAGTACTTGGGAGGTTGAGACAGGAGGGTCACAGGTTCAAGGCCACCCTCAGAAACTTGGTGAGATCCTGCTTCAAAATTAAATAAATAAGTAAATAAAAAGGGCTGGGGATGTAGCTCAGAAGTTGAATGACCCAGAGTTCAACCCCCAGTATAAATATATATTATATATGTACACAAATTATGCTTTTTCTTACAGAATTGACTGTAGTAAGTTAAACTGTATATACTAGTCAAATGGGAAAAAGCAAATATATCCCTTATATGTTACACATATTACTAAATGTTACATTGATATAGACTTCATCATATAATTTTGAATTATATTTTGCTCGAAAATAAAATATTTTAATTACAAAATTTTTTCCTATACCAGGCTAAATCTATGCAATGATTTATAAATTGCTCATGGTTATTTGTTTCTCAAGATTATATGTTTCTATGAAAGGAATTCACAGTTTAAAATCTTGCAATATCTCATTACAGAGTAATCAAGAAAATGGATGAGACAGAAGCCACAGAATATTGCAGGCCTTTCTCCTGCTGGCAGTGTGTGCTCTGCCATCATTACATTTTTGCTCTTTTTTACGCATAGGGTTAGTTCAGAATATTTATTGAAGTTCATCAGGTTTGTTCCAATGAAAAACCAGCTGGGACTTTGGGCACCTTCGAAAAGATGGAGCCAAGTTTAGCTCAAACGTTTGTGGTTATGGAGGGAGGGAACCATTTTTAAATTCCTCCTTTGATCTCCAGTACTTACCCAAATCCTACTCATTTTCCAATTCCCAATTATTTCACCACACCCAGACCATCTCTGACTATGTCAGCCTCCTTGGTCTTGTTTAGGAACCCACGTGGTGCTCACTCACCTGGTGCCGGGGTGCGCTGCTATTACTATGGACGCTCTTGCCTTTCCCTTGCAATCTCTTTCAGGAAATCCGCTCAGTTATGGCTTTAAAGGTGGGCACCTGGCTCCACGATCACTCTCCTTTTCTGAACTTTATGGTCTTAGTCTTTAATTGCTCTGAAGACTAGATGATATTCCTTAACCTTGTATTCCCTCACCTTCCTTTTTGTGCCCTTTATAAAAAAAATAGCGCTGTATCTCAGAGACCTTTTGCTCTGTCTCTCTGCTCTATGGACTAAAAGGAAAGAAAAAGGCAGCTGAGATGCCTGGAGGAGACAGGACTGGAAGGGCAGACGCCCTCTCCTAATGACCAAGATTCTGTAGGGTCTCCTCCTCAATTCACAGTGCTCATTTATCGCCGTAAGCATTAGCAGAGCGATCTAATCGGTTTAATTTCCCAAAGTTTCACTTCCTTCCTCTCCATAAATCTCCTCATTCCCAGTTTTATGCCAAGGATGACGTTCAGTGGCTGCATTAGCTAAAAGAGTAATGGAAAGTTAGAAAGTAACTACTGACCCAAAGTTTCCTGGGAGAACTTTTAAAAATAGCCCTGAGGATTGAATTACCCATCCTCACATTCTCAGCCTACTGGGAAAACCCTGTCCCTTCAAATGTCTTCTCCATTTTAATAGGCCTCTTTTGCAATTTAATTCAAAACTGATTTCTGATTATAGAAAAATAGCATCAAACATCAAAATATCCTTAAAGGAAGGGGTGGTAGCTGGAGGTGAGAAAACAGGAATAAAGAAAAAATGTAGTCGCACATCTGAAAAAATAGTACATAAAGAATCTAGAAGACACAACCTGTTTCATGGCCTATCCCAGCCTCTCTCTCTCTCTCTCTCTCTCTCTCTCTCATCTCAACACAGGACTAAAGAGTTAAAAATGGAGACACTCCAGGCCACTTAATAGCATCTCTGTTGATCTTTCTCCAGTAGGTGTAAGTACTGAGAGCAACAGCACCTCTTGTCACCAGCTGGGGATGGGGAGTGGCTGCCTCAGGGGACTCTGAGCCTAAAAAATCCACCACCGAGAAAAGGCAATAACAGAAGTCTGTTGCTGTCTAACCTGCCATAAAAATGAAACAATCAAACAAGACACAAAGGAGACTCCAGTAACCACCAGAGGCAAAAGCAGTTGGTGTAATATATCCTGGCTTCAGTGACTATTTTTAGTTCCCTCCCATCCCCCCTTTAAAAAAAATACACTCTAATTTAGATTAACTGGGGGAAAGCATTAAATAATTCAAGAGAGTCAGAGACAGAGAAGTGAGTAGCAGAGAGAGGGAGGGACAGATCTGAATGAAATAAAAAACAAACTGCTACCTTGAAATCTGTGCGTGAATGTGCTCGGATCAATGAATATTGGAGATTATTTAAGAACCGAAGGAGAGTTATCCCTTTATGAAAGTCTACCAGAGTCAACACTTAATAGGGCTTCATCTTCTGCTTTTGTTTTCTTGCTCATAAATCCACATTCCAAAAACATGAAGTACACTCAGAGAAAGGATTTTCATGAATGGAAGAGAAACAATAATTGATTCCAGGCATTATTAGCAGCTGACCACTTGAGTCACCCTCTGGGTAAAATAATATAGGTGCTCTACATGACAAACTGGTGGGTCCAAAATTGCTTCCCAGGATTTTTGTGGGAAAAGTGTCTGCAAACATCACTAAATTTCTCTTTAATGAATCATTTGTGTGTGTGTATGTGCAGCTCTTGGAATTGAACCTAGGATCTTGTGCATGCTAGACAAGCACTTTGCCACTGAGCTATATCCCCAGACATTAGCACATGTATTTAACAGCAATTGATCTAGCACTCCAGTGTCAGGGCAAGACCTATAACTGAATTCTCAATAGAACTGTGGAATCCTTTGGACTCAAGAAAGACTTAACTGCTTCAATCACAAGTCCATGATATTTTATACATGTAATTATTTTGGAGAACTCTGGAAATGACCTTGCTAGTGTAGTTTACACTTGAGAATAGCCAAAGCAAGTTGGAGTTTCCTCAGAGTCACCTCTAATTATGCCTCATCTATTGCAAAATGTAGCCTCCAAAGGACCAACTAGTGACCAGATAGTCCACTTTCTCTCATGACTAGATGGCATTGTTCCAGTAGGAAATTCCTCACACTTGAATTTTGTTCCATCCAATCAAATCTTAAACACTTTAAGATGTTGGATCCCTTTGCACTAACCACCCCCATATGTTCACTAATGACTTAATTACTGAGACTCCTCTGAGAGGCATTTGCATTAAGAAATAGATATATAATGGTAGAATTTCCAGACACCAAGGCAGACCAATGGTGAGTACAGTGACAATGAGGGATGTTGTGTTCAACATATTATAGAACGAGGACCCTGGGGGAAGGTAAGAAAACCTAGAAAGTGAACGGTTCTGTAGTACGAGGGGTAAGGAGGATGTTCAAATTGCACTTGGTGATAACTCTCCTAAAACTAGCCTCAATTGTCTCCATCATTCTCACTTTCCTATTAATCCTATCGATCTTGAGACATTTATAAAGCAGCAGGATTCTACCTGGTACTGGACTGGAGACATCATTCAAGACAGCAGTCTTTAACCTGATGCTAGGACCACAGGTTGAGTGCACAGAGAACTTGGAAGAAGCTCCCGGAACCGCCAGGAAGTAGTCCTGGAGATGGACTAAGCTGAGGCACAAGTGCATGTGGTAAAGAGAGTGAGAAAGCAGAGACAGAGGCGGGAGTCTGAAAAATCACCTGGTGTCCAGGTAGCATGGAACACACCTTCCAAAGAGACTAGACAGAAGAAAACCCCAGTAAAGAGGGCAATGGCTAAAAGCAGACCTGGGCAGTTGCAAGCAGGAGCTGAGTGGGAGATGGGTCTGGAGCAATGGTTGGAATGGAGTTTCCCAGGGCTTTGGCAATGGGGACACAGCTGGAGTCCACAGAATGCTTTGAGTCCTCTATGTGACCAGGCAGGGAACTATTAAGGTCAGAGCTCTGGCTTGGTGACTGAGACTTCCACACAGAGAGAAGAGTGGTGACACTGAATGCAGGCACATGGAGATCATCTGAAGAGCCCAGGTGGGTACACTGTAGTGCATCTTCATTGTTTTATTGTGTTTCATAAGATTATGTTCTTAATTACGTGGGTTTGCTTACTTAATGGAATGGTATGATGACTTATTCTTCTGCACTGTAGAAATAGCCTGCATGTAGGATAATGCCAATTCTATCTGGGCAGGTGATCAAGTATCTGATTTAGGATTGTAGTCCATAGTGGACTGTGGACTACAATCACCTGTGGCAAATAATCATTTCCTTGCAGGGATATCACACATAGTGATTTCTCTTGAATGATGTAAAGCCTACACCTTTGTCATTGCAGCTCTGCTTCTGACTAGCCCTGGTGCTTATTCTATGTTTTGTGTCTCTGGGTTCTGGAGATTTCTCCTCCTCCTCCTCCTCCTCCTCCTCCTCCTCCTCCTCCTCTTCCTCCCCCTTCCTCTTCCTCTTCCTCTTCTTCCTCCTCACCCTGTTTGCTCCCTGTTCATTGTCCCCATGTCTCTGTGTTTTCCTTACAGATATTATACATAAAGTCCTCAGGTGTAAACTTACTCGCATTTTGTAGTAATCAGAGCTGCTATGTATGGATACGTTTACAGACAAGTGGTCCATGTGGACACAGCTAACACCACAGGGCAGAGCATGTTTAAGCGTGGCACGCGCAAGAACTCACACTCCTAGAGGCAGGCTTATCATGGTAGGTATGATTATACATAAGGAAACCAAGCCAAATAAGGTTACTGGACAATGACAGACCTGGGATTTTTCTTTCTTTCTTTCTTTCTTTTTCTTTTTTCTTTTTTTTTTTGTGTGTGGTATTGGGGATTGAACCCAGGGGCGTTCTATCTCTGAGCGACACCCCCAGCCCTATTTTATTTTTTCATTTTGAAACAGGCTCTCTCTAAATTGTGGACAGCCTTGCTAAGTTGCTGAGGCTCAGACCTGGGATTTGAACCCCAGCAACCTGCTCTGAGCCCATGCTCCCAACCTTTACACAACACTGCCTCCTTTATGAATAGCACGTGTTCAGAAACAGCCCCTTGGGGAACAAGACCTTAGACATATCTTTAATGTTTTATAGCTCATAAAGTGCTTTTACATATACTGTTTCATTTCATCTCTGCATCCGGGAAAATTGGTGTTATTACCAAAATGGAGAGCCTGCTCTCAGGGTTCTGTAGGACTGAGGGTTGGATTCAGGTTTTTTGATCTATGTGGAATGTTTTTCCCACTTCAACGGTTGAAACTGCAGAAGCTGCCTTCCCCTGGCGGGACCCAAATGTCCACGAGGGCGGGATGTGTGAGTTTGGTTTATGGGAGGAGGGAGAAACAAGCAGAAGAAGAAAGAGGTAGAAAGGCGTATAGGAAAAGATGAGGAGAGATTTGAGCTGGTCTTAGTCCAAGAAAGAGCTTTGAGTATCCATTGATGGAGAGAGAGAGAATTGTCCTCTCTAGAAAAGCACCCTTGACTCAGGAGTATGGACTGGGCTGGTGCCTTCAAACAATTATGTGCACAGGAATCACCAGGTATCTTATTAACATGTGGTTCTGATCTAGAAAATGTTGGCTGGGGACTGAGAATCTGCCTCTGACAAAGTCCCTGCACTCCCAGTGTGCCCGCCGTGCCGATCACATCCTGAATCCCTCACCAGCCTCTACCACCTTTAGATTACAGACTTAACCTGTCGCCCCGCTTCACACAGAAGCCCGCAGAGGCCCCCAAGCCCAATTCTGAAACTTCAATTATGGAAGCAAATTCCCATTTTTGCCTGGGAAATGACTGGATCATGTGGCCACTAGTCTCGGAGGCCGAGGAAGAATGTAGATCTTTCCGTGAGCTAATGAGGCAGGAGTGGCACTTGAAAAAGAATCCTCCCTCTCCCCCAAAGAGTTTCCAGAAGTTTCTTAGATATCTCAGGACATGACTTGCTCTGAGTGCCCTACATTTAGGAAACAAGGTAAGTCAGGAGTGGTCGCTGACCCAGGCCGAGTACTTCCTCCCGGCTGGGGGCCCAGGGTCTCGCTCACAGATCACACAGGGCTGAGCAGAGCACTCCAAGGGTGCCCTTCCCGTTTTGACAGAAGCCCTTTGAAATGATATTAGCGCTGGCTAATGGTCTGTAAATGTGTCAGAACGATGCCACCTAGTGCCACGGATGCCATTTCCCCTTTGAAGTCACACTGGCTGCACCACAGCAAGCCAGAATATAATTAGTGTTAATTTGGTTTTTCACTGAATGACTACTGCACAGCATCCGAGGTCTCCACTCTGTACTTATCTGGGAGACTACTATTTTTTTTTAACATGCTGAGGGGTGGGAGCAGGAATGTGCAGGAGGGGACTGCACACTTGGCTCCTGTTTTGACAGATGTCTTGAAGGTATTCGATCCGTTTATGTCAATGGACTAAGTGTCACATTTGATACCTTTATCCTTGCATTTTGAATTCTATGGCTTCTTACAGGTCTGGAAAAAATCCCAGGAGCAATATTCTAAGTCCCTTGAACCATCCCCTATGGCAACATAGAACCTAAAACTTTCCCGCTAAACCAATAGCCATCAGCTTCATAAACTAGTTCAAGAAACCTTTGAGGCAGTTAGCATGCCTACCAACACACAGGACCTGGTGCATCTAACACCATCAACTTGAGTACAATTTTAATGCACAAAAACTGATGTTTCCTCTCTTTATTTTTTTAACTTTTTATGTTCATTTATTGGTGCATTGTAATTATACATTTTGATATATGTCAGGGTATGAACGTCATACATGCACACATTGCACATTTAGCCCTCCCTCCAATCCCACCCTATTCCCTCCCCCTTCCCTCCCTTTCATGCTCTGGATAGTGATTGAGTCTTATAAGTTTGTGTATGTACATCATGTGCTATAGCGTGTTTCCCTCCACCCCCCTCCCAACTCCCTCAGTTAGGTCACCTTCTTTGTCCATCTAAAGATTTCTTCTTCTTCCCTTCTAAGTCCCTTCTAAGTCCCATTCTATCTAGCTCCCACAGATTAGAGGGAACATCCAATTTTTTACTCTTAGTGACTTACTAATATCACTTAGCATGATGTTCTCTAGTTCCTCTCTTTAAAATTGCATTTATATTGTTCTCTTGCTTGCCTGGTTTCTTTCAGGACTGTTCTAGTTTCTTTCAAGTTCAGGTGCTGTGACTTCAACATAATTTTGTGAATAGTTGGATTTAGATATAAAAGTCCTTACGTAGCCCTCTGAGGTGAATGACTTCTTTGAGAAGAAGTGAGCTATGGCTTCACTCATTTCTTCTCGTTTAGGCTTGGCAAACGAGAACAGCCAGTCTTCTCACTCTGTTTTCTCATACCGGGTGATGGGCCCTACCTGGCCTTCTGCAAGTGAGCATGTGGCGATAGTGGATGTCTATATATTCAAAGATTGGCAAAGTAGAACATTCCAGAAGCTTTGCTACATTTGGTGGGATGACAGTCTCTGGACACCATTGATGCTTCTGAACAGGAGAAAGCAAAGATACCCCTAGAATATGATCTTCCATAGTCAGTAGTGAGTACTTTATTATTTACTCTGTGTGTGTGTGTGTGTGTGTGTGTGTGTGTGTGTGTGTGTGTGTGTTACTATGGATTGATTGAACCCAGGGTTGCTATAAAACCAAGCTACACTTTCAGGCATTTTTATTTTTTATTTTAAAACGGGGTCTTGCTAAGTACACTGGCTTGGAAACACATGATCCTCCTGTCTCCGTCTCCCAAGTACTGAAATTCCCACTATGCCCGACTAGTGGTGGGTACTTTAATATATTATCAAGAGTCTCGAATATTTTGCTTATGACTCTCCATGACTAATGAAAGAAAACTACTTAGGAGTAATCCTTTTTCCTTTCTTTTGTATAGCTTAGTAGAAAAGGGATATTGTGTCGCCCCATGGGAATCTTTGAACAGTGCTAGTGCTAAAGGTCAGTAGAACAGCACCTAAAGATTGGAATGGTGTGCTGATCTCCAGGCTGGGATTGGGCAATGTGAAATCATAAATCATGTTCTCTTGGGGCTAGGTCACTGCACTATGAAAACAGAATAACACCACAATGATGACCCCATTGGTGCTACAGCAGTTGTACCCTTTCAATAGACCATTTCCTATTGGATGGAGAGGGCAAGTCCCAGGATCTGTGATTTCTCTTGGTCACTAGTGGCACTGAGGACCAAAATTTCAAAGCTTCCTTAACTAAGAGACTGACAGCAGAAAATCCAGGACCTTACACCTGAACCAAAGTTTAAGTAGAAGAATGTTTAGTGACATTCATTTCTAAAGAGGAATTACTATCCTGATATCTCCAAATGCACCAGTTTCCACTAACTGGAAAAGAACACCCATTGTGATGTGTAAATAACCTCAAATCACACCCTGTGCTCTCTGTCTTATAATATGACATCATGGGGTCAGCTTTTTTACCAAAGTACCTGACAAGCACAACTTAGAGATAGAAAGGTTTATTGGCTCAGAGTTTTAGAGATTTCAAAGGTTTCAGTCCATGGTTGGCTGGCTCCAAGGTAGAAACTTGGAGCAGGGCTTAGTGGCAGGGCTTTAGGGCATGGATGAAGAAAAGCCATTCTCACCTCATGGCAGCCAGAGAGAGAGAGAGAGAGAAAGTCAGTCAGACAGACAGACAGACAGAGACAGAGAGAGGCAGAGAGGCAGAGAAAGAGAGAGAGAGAGAGCGAGCGAGAGAGAGAGAGAGAGAGAGAGGCGCCCCAGACAGATACAGTTACCAAGGCCACAACCCCACTGATCCAGCCATGTCCCACCTCCAAAGCTGGCTGCATCATCTAACACATGAGCTTCTCTGGGGGTCATTTTATATCCAAATCATAATATCATGGGTTCTTAGGATTTGAATTTATCTTAGAGTGCAATTTATTCTGGCTCCTGGGAATCCAAAGCTCGGACCTGTGGGCCATGGTGGTATTTATTCCCTATAGGTAGTCAGTTCTCCAGCCCCTAGGTGAATTCTTTGAATTACAGAGATCCTATTTCAAAGTGGTCCATTTCCTTCCAACCTCCCAGTTCAGCTGAGAAGCTGAGAAGAGGAGGCCCGCATAATGGAAAAGTTCAAATTTGGACTCTGCAATGGCCAGCTCAGTAATCTTGGGGCAGTTCCTTAGTTCCTCTGAAGTGAATCTATAACTCAGATATAACTTTTGTCATTAGATACTTGCACAGCGTAAGGTACAGAGGGGCATTAATGAGGACGCAAGGGAGAATAGAAAACCATCTCAGCAGCCTAGCGTGAAGCCAAGCGCTGCAGTGTTCAGCACTCTGACCATTCTGCTGTGTCCTCGGCAGTTCATGACCATTCCTCCACACTCTTTTGGGCCACCAGGGTGGTGACTCATCGCTCTGTCACCGCTTCTGTTGCTCCTGCTGCCATGGACTGCCTCACTGTGCATCTCTTGTTTACAGGGCTGGGAAGAGCTGACTTGGGAGGTCTAGCCCCTCACAGTCTAGTGCAATGATCCTGGCCAGACAGTGCTCCACATAGGGTTACTCAGACAACTGCCCTTGGTTCAGACATCCACAAGGTCATCTGCAAATACTTACTGGGCCCTTGCTATGTGTCACACTATTCTAGGCATTGAGATTCAAAGGTGGTCCGAATAAAGTCCCTGCCCTCCACACAATGGTGTAAAGACAATGACAGAGCAGGTAACTAAACCAACAAGATCATTCTGGGTGGCAATACAATTCATTACGAGAACAGAAAGGATCAGGGATACATAGGAGAGCGTGGATGGTGGTAACTGCTGAGCTTCGGATGGCCAGAGAAGGGCTCTCAGATGGAGAGGAGGCATTTGATTGGAAGCACTAGGCCATTTCAGTAACCATATATTCCCTTTTCCCCATTAAAAATAAGTTAAGATGTACACTGAATGTTAAATAACTTTTTGCAAAAGAACACATTATTAGACTTTCCCTCTCAGACAGTTTCCACCAATCAGAGGTCTTAGTATCTCATATCACAGTTCCATGCACATAGTATGTCTCAGTACATATTTTGTGAACAAGTGGATGGGTTTACAATGTAGCAATATGAAAAACTGCAAATTACACAGTAAGTCCAGAAGATTATAACATGAATTTACTTTCTTGTGATATTAACTTTTAAGAAGTTAGATGCTTCCTTCTCCCCCAAAATATCAAATGAGCTCTCTTGCTGAGAAATTGATATCTCACCAGGTAAACCATGGGCCGCAGGAGGGCAGGAGGCAGACTTACCTAGTATGGGCAGGTGTTGGGTTTCAGGCCTGCTCATTGAACATTTGGGGCATCGCAGCCATAATGCCCCAAATTGCTCTAATTGACTGAAAGAATTGTTCAGCTTCCACAAGCTTATTCCCAGATAGAAGCTTAGGAGCCCAGCTAGCCTGAGTTCCTGTGCCATTGTCTTCCCTGTGATACACTGCTTCTTGCTGTGACCATTTTACAGAGGAGGATACTGAGACAATGGGCGACTGAATAATTGGAGTCACACTGTAAGCTAGCAGCAGCCTGCTCCCTGAGTTCTATATAAGGGCTCAGCTCTGTATAAATTTCCAAAACTGTAAGGTGATTTATACTCAAGCATTTATGCATGGGTCACCATGGCGAGTACACGAAGCATAACCAGCAGTCAGGAAATGTTAAATAGTGGCCATTTCATCCAGTGATTAAGAATGTGATCCTTGCAGTCAGACCTCCAGGGTCGTCAGCCAAACATCGCCACGAACTGTGCCACCCTGTGCAATACTAAAATCCCCTCTGCCTCAGTTTCTTGAGCTGTACAATCAGTGTCATGAAGTATCAGCCTCATAGGAGTGTTGTGCCAATTTCATTGGATAAAGCATCAGGGGCAGGCAGCTAGTGAG
>PVJS01055661.1:0-12590 GCA_004027185.1 Glis glis
GGTGTTCTACCTCCGCGCTACGCCCCGGCCCTATTTTTTATGCTTTATTTTGAAACCGGGTCTCACGAGGTTGCGGAGGGCCTCACTAAGGAGAGAGACAGAGACAGACAGAGACAGACAGAGCGAGAGCTGAGGCTGGCCGCGAACCCGGATCCTCCGGTCTCCGCCTCCCAAAGTACTGGGATTACAAGCCTGCGCCACCACGCCCGGCTTCAGCCTTTTATCTTTTATTAAATTTTGAAACAGGGTCTCATTAAGTTTCTGAGGCTGGCCTCGAACCTGTGATCCTCCTGTCTCAGCCTCCCAAATACTGGGATTACAGGCTTGTGCCACTGCACCCTGCTGTATTTTCTTTCTTTTAAGGCAAAATAGAGAGGACCCACAAATGGAGCAGAGGTAGGGTGAGAAAGAAAAGAGTTAAAGATGACTACATGTTTTTGGCTTGTGCAACTGGGTGAATGGTGCTTCCATTCACAATGATGGAGAAAATAGAGGACAAACAGATTTTGTACAGGGTAAGGAGAAGTGAGCATGTTTTAGACATAATTGCTAAGTAGACTTTGAAGTATTCAATTAGATATATGAATCTGTAATTAAGGGGGATAGGAGGACTCAGGCTAGGGATTTCAATTGGGGTCAAAATGTAGATGTTAAAGAAGTTGACCTCCTAGACATAGAGTAGAATAGTGGTCACCATAGGCTGAGAAGGGTGTGGAGAGAAGAGGAAGGATGGAGAAAGTATAGTTAACAGGTAAGAGAGGTACAGTTGGAAAGGAGGAATAATTTGTAATGTTCTATAGGACACTTGGGTAACTCTTGTTTATAACAATTAACTGTGTACTTCAAAATAGTCAGTAGAGAGGATTTTGAATGTTTCCAGCACAAAGAAATGATAAATGATATGTCAATTACCCTGATCTGATCATTACATATTGTATACATGTATTGAAATGTCAACCTGCACTCCATAAATATATATAATTACTATGTGTCCATCAAGAAAATTAAAAAAAAACCTTTTGGTAGTACTGGGGATTGAACCCAGGGGCATTCTAAAATCCTCTGAGTTACACCCCAACCCTTTTTATCTTTTTACTTTAAAACAAGGTCTCATGCCGGGCGTGGTGGCGCATGGTTGTAATCCCAGTACTTTGGGAGGCGGAGACCGGAGGATCCAGGTTCGCGGCCAGCCTCAGCTCTCTCTCTCCCTGTTCTCTCTCTCTGTCTCTCTCTCTCTCTGTGTCTCTCTCTCTCTCTCCTTAGTGACGCCCTCCGCAACTTCGTGAGACCCGGTTTCAAAATAAAGTATAAAAAAATAGGGCTGGGGGTGTAGCGTGGAGGTAGAATGCGCCTGGGTTCAATCCCCGGTACCGCAAAAAAACAACAACAAACAAAAAGTATGAAAAACAGGGCCGGGGGTGTAGCGCAGAGGTAGAACGCCCCCACGTTCAATCCCCGGTACTGCAAAAAAAAAAAAAAAACAAGGTGTCATTAAGTTGCTGAGGGTCTTGCTAAGTGGCTGAGGTTGGCCTCGAACCTGTGATCCTCCAGTCTCAGCCTCCCAACTACTGGGATTACAGGCATGCACCACTTCCCCTGGCTAAAAATACATATATTTTAAATTGGGTCTCACTAACATATAGATAATACATAAAGCCACATGACTGGCTATTTTATACCTAGGGAATGAGTATAGATAGAGGGTAGCTGAGGGCTAAGCCCAGCGTCTAGGAGGGAGATGCCAGGAAGAAGGAGGAGGACCATAAGAGTGTGGTATCCTAGAAGGACCATGTGACAAGGAGAAGGGAGTGAGTTGTGGCGCCAGATGCAATTGGGCCTCAGTGAAACAAGGAGGAACATTAGCTGAGAGTAAGGTCAGGAAGAAGGACTTGGAGATTTAGTGGAGAGCAAAATGACTAGCAGAATGTAATCAGTTTGCTGGCCTAAAGGAGTTTGTGATCACATTTTTTTTTTCTTTTTTGTACTGGGAATTGAACCCAGGGACATTCTCCCTCCAAGCTATGCCCCCACCCCTTTTTATTTTTTTAATTTGGGAACATGGTCAGGTTACATTGCTGAGGATTGAGGATCTCACCAAGTTGCTAAGGCTGGCCTCAAACCTACAATCCTCTTGCCTCAGCCTCCTGAGTACTGTGATTACAAGCATGTGTTACCACATTAGGCTTCAGCTTCGTGATCCTAAGTTTAACATAAGGCCAGGGAGCAAGGACAGGGTCTCTTTCCAGCCATCTGCTCAAATATAAAGGAAGAGAGCTGGAGAGGCAGGAGATGATCAGAGTGGGAAGCTTGAAATTGACGTTTTAGAGAGGGTGCAGGCAGATGTTGGTAATGGTGTAACATAGGTTGTGACTATATGAGTGGGTGACTATGAGCACACCTGTTGCTTTGGGCCTGGTGGACATGCCAGATGGGTAGAGGGGGGTCAAGATCACGGATGGGAGCCGGGTGTGGGGGCACACACCTGTAATCCCAGTACTTTCCATCACTGTAGTGAAACACCTGAGATAATCAACTTACATAGAGAAAAGGTTTATTTTAGCACACAGTTTTTGAAGGTTCCAGTCTAAAATCAGGCAGATCCATTCCTTTGAGCCTCTGGTGGACATGCCAGATGGCAACAGTGGGAAGCACATAGGGGAAGAAACTGCTCGCCTCATGGCCAGAAAGAGAAAGAGGAAGAGGATAGTGTCTCACAATCTCCTTCAAGGGCTTGTCCCAAACTATCTACAGACTTTACACTCGGCCTCACCTCCTACAGGTTCCACTATTTCCCAATAATACTATTCTGGAGACCAAGTCTTTAACACATGGACCCTGGGGGGACATTTAAGATCCAAACTAGCTGGGCATGGTGCTGCATGCTTGTAATCCCAGTACTTGGAGGCTGAGACAGGAGGATCTCAGGTTTGCGGCCAGCCTCAGCAACTTGGTGAGGCCCTCTGCAACTTAGTGAGACCCCGTTTCAAAATAAAAGATAAAATAGGGCTGTGGGAAAGGGATTGAAACTAGAAAACTACAGTAACATATGCCATGTTCATAGCAGCACAATTCACAGTGGCCAAATTATGGAACCAACCTTGGTGTCCATCAACAGACGAGTGGATTACAAAATTGTGGGAATTCTACTCAGCAATAAAGAAGAACAAAATAACATCATTTGCAAGAAAATGGAAGGATCTGGAGAACATTATGTTAAGCGAGATCAGCCAATTACAAAAAAAGAAGGGACATATGTTTTCATTAATATGTGCAACCTAGGGAGTAGTGGGGACACACAAGGGACTCCGGTTGATAATGGAGAACCCTCGGTGGGGCAAGGGAAGTGGTACAAGGGGAGGGGAAGAGCAAGAAAGAAGTGAATCAATGGAATTAACTATCATAAACAATGTGTACATGTGAGAATATACCAATATCATTCTCGGTACTTCATATGGGTGGGGGGAGGCGGATGGGGCACTAAGAGCTGTGTGCATGTAAACATCAAATTGATATTCATTGTGATGTGAGACTACAATGCACCAATAAAAGCATGTTAAAAAATAAAAAATAAAAGTTAAAAAAATAGGGCTGTGGGTGTAGCTCAGAAGTAGAATGCCTCTTGGTTCCATCCCAAGTAACACACACACACACACACATGCACACACACACACACACACACACACACACACAATCTCCTAGTAGTTACTTTTCCAGATGTCGTTGGTGTCTTAAATATCCCATAAGCCATAAAGACAATTTCCTTATCTCTGCATATCTACTAGCAAGGGCAAGAGGGAGCCACTTCCCTGCTTCCAGCTTGCCTGGAATTGTTCTCTATCTTTTATGTTTCAGGCCTTGATTCCAAGAGCAAACAGATTCTAGCCAAGGCTGCCAGTGTGGTAGGGTAAGGTTTCCAGATGTTACCCTCTCAGTTTTTGTTTCCTTTAGGTATCTCCCCCCCCCGCCCTTTTTGGAAAGGTTTTCTGGAGAATTGCTTGCCTTTGTATTGCCAAAAGTTTAGCCTTGCTGGGGAGATGGTACCAATGGCACTCTTAGGGACACTGCCTCCATATAGAAAGTGCACATTCTGGGGGAAACACCCAATGATTTTCTTCTGTGATTTTTTTAAATTAATCACAGAGATTAGCAAAAAGAGTCCTCTGGGCTGGGAAAAGGAAGAGATGGAAGGAAAATATTGAGAGTGGTGGGGATGGTGGATCTAAAGGCAATGTCTGGGGGCGACTGAGAAAGGCTAGAGAGGGAATGGATATGTAGAGCTGCACTGAGGATGGCAGGGCTGGGTGGCACCCTGAAAGTGGCCACTGAGCCACTGGATATGACAGAGCCAAGGCATAGGGGCCAGGGATGTGTGTGGTGGCCAGCTGCCCAAGAGCATCATCAAGAAATGGATGGATCAACAGGTGCCTTTGTGGGCAGGTGAGTTGAGTACCAGATGCACCTCACCACCTTGATATCACCCACACCTGATGTCATGTAGACCTAGCCTGGGGAAGGAAGCAGGATGCAGAGGTCACTGAATGGCCTGGGACTTAGGTTCTGGGAGCTCAAAAAATATATAATAAAGAGTTACATTGAGTCCTAGGGAACTGAGAAAGTTTTATGTTCTGCACTAAGGAGTTTGTGCAGAGATGCGAGGGTCAGAAAGTGTGGTGGGGATTAGGTGGGTCTGATGGACAAGTGACATGTCCAAGTCAGACTGGCCCTGCTCCATCTTATCTAGATGCCACAGCTAAGCCCACACCCTCCTTCTCAGAAGATCCACAGAGCACCAGAACCCAAAGACACTGGGCTTTCCCAAACCTCAGACATCTGAGCAGGACCATGGCAATTTTTGCCTAACCCACTTATTGCTTGTTAGTAATACTGTTCCTTGGACTGGTTTATTTTTCATTAAAACATATTTATTTTCAAGGAAACTTTATTTCCTTGCTATAAGAAGAAAACAAGTCTGGCTTCCCATAAGCAGAAAGTAACATAAAAGTAGATTCAATGAAGTTGAGCGTGGTGGCGCACACCTGTAGTCCCAGTACATGGGAAGCTAAAACATGAGGATCACAGATTCACAGCCAGCCTCAGCAATTTAGTGAGGCCCTCAGCAACTTAGACTGTGTTTCAAAATAAAAAATAAAACAGGCCTGGGGGTGTAGCTTGGAGGTAGAATACCCCTGGGATCAACTTCTAGTACCACTAAAATTTTTTTTGATGAAATAAAAGTTACTGAATTTAGAAAAATTTATACTTAGCTCTTACTTCCAAATATGTCAACTGATTTTAAAATAAGAAAATCCCTTCATAGCCATCCTGTTATCATACATGTAAACAATCTGTCATTAAATGGCATAAGAACATTAAACAAAATTTATAATTAAAGTAAATGAACCAGCTGGGCGTAGTGGTGCACGCTTGTAATCCCAGTACTTGGGATATTGAGACAGGAGGATCGTGGGTTCCCAGCCAGCCTCAGCAATTTAGCAAGGTCCTCTGCAACTTAGTGAGACCCTGTTTCAAAATAAAAAATAAAATAGGATTGGGCAGTGTACCTCAGAGGTAGAATGCCCCTGGGTTCAATCCCCAGTAAAACACACACACACACACACACACACACACACACACAAAGTAAATGAACCAATGAACTACAAGTAAATATTAAGTCTAAGCAAGGTAGAAAAGTATAATTGGGAATAAACCTCTTTTTTTTTCATTACTAGGGATTGAACTCAATCAAGGGCGTTTTACCACTGAGCTATATCCTCAGCTCTTTTAATTTTTTATGTTGAGACAGGGTCTCACTAAATTGCTCAGACTGGCCTTGAACTCGAGATCCTCCTGCCTCAGCCTTCCGAGTAGCTGGGATTACAAGTATGTGCCACCTTGCCAAGGGGAAATAAGCTTCTTCTTTTATTTGGGGGAGTACTGGGGTTCGAGCCCAGAGGCATTCTATCTCTAAGATATGCCCCCAGCCCTTTTTTTAATTTTGAAACAGGGTCTCACTAAGTTGCTTAGGACCTTGCTAAATTGCTGAGGCTGACCTTGAACCTGTGATTCTCCTGTTGCAACCTCCCAAGTACCAGATTATAGGAATGTGCCACCTTGTCCAGAAATAAGTGTCTTTAAGGGAAGAAGCAATAGTCTGTGATCAGTCAGAATCAAAGGGATATTTGCTCCATGTTGTTCTGTTTAAGGTAAAGATAAAGTTCTATGTCAATAGTGTCCGTTATTTATTTTAATGTTAACTAGCACCAAGAAACAGAAAGAGAAAAGATAGCTCTACTTACAGATTAATCTGCTGTCAACAGTTTTTTTCTGGGAATCCGCATGAATGTTCTACCTTTGAAAATCCCTATCATTTATGAGCTATAATTTCATATGGTTATAGCAGAAGGTATGAAACGAGAACCAGCTCCTGAGCCTGTCAGAGACCTGCGACTATTATTCACACACCTCTGTGAGTCATCGCAGTGCCACTCAATTTCATTCTCTGGCTACACTTAGTTTAATGTGTATCTGACCCGTAAAATCATCTACAGAAGGCAGGACTGCCATTATTTCCAATTTGTGTGTCATCATTCCATTCCCAAGAGCTATGCCTATTGCCATCAGCCTTATCTGGATGAAGCTGTGTTGGTCTTGTCATCGAGAAAATTATTCCTTCTGAACTCAGGCTGCTTTCAGAAGCAGCAATTCCCTGTCATTCTGGCCCATTACTTGTAAAAAAAAAAGTCCAATGTTACTGAGGTATAATTTATATACAGTACATGGCACCCAGATTAAGTGTACCTTTCTATCAGTCTTGACAAATTGATGAACCCATGTAACCACCACCACAATCAAGATAGAGATCATTTCCATCACCTCCAAATATCCTCTTGTGTTGCTTCCTAACCCTTCCACCACTCCATCCCTGGTGCTAGGCAACCACTACCTGCTTTCTGTCACTTTAGACTAGATTGATTTTTCTGTAGTTTAATATAAATGTGATCATATAGCATGTGTCCTTGTGTCTGGTTTCTTTTGTTCAGCCCGTTTTTTATATTCCTCTATGTAGTTATGTGTATCAATAGTTTATCCCTTTCTACTACTGTGTAATATTTCATTGCAAAGCTATAACGCAGTTTGTTTATCCATTCACCAGTTGAGGACATTGAGTTGTTTCCAGTTTGGGACTATTATGAGTAAAGTTTCTGCAAACATTCATATACAAGTTGTTGGGTGGATATGTTTTTTGTTTCTCTAGGTAAAGAACTGCTGGGTCATGTGGTAAGGATCAGTTTTGCAAAGTGGCTGTATCATTTTACATTTCCATGGGCAATGAATAAGAATTCCAGTAGCTCCCCAATTTCATTGACGCTTGGTTTTGCTAGTCTTTGTTTCTTTTTTTTACCCAGTACTGGGGGTTGAACCCAGGGACATTCTAACACTGAGCCACACTCTCAGCCCTTTTTACTTTTTATTTTGAAATGATCCTGCTAAGTTGCTAAGGGCCTCACTAAGTAGCTGAGGCTGGTCTGGAACCTGCAATCCTCCTGTCTCAGCCTCCCAAGTACTGGGATTACAGGTGTGCGCCACCTCCTCCACCCAGTACTAGTCTTTGTAATGAATGTGTAGTGGTACAACACTACGGTGTTAATTTGCAATTTCCTTATTTTTCTTTTTTGCCGTACTTGGGATTGAACCCAGGGGTGTTCTACCTCCGAGCTACACCCCCGGCCCTATTTTTTGTACTTTATTTTGAAACCGGGTCCCAGGAAGTTGCGGAGGGCCTCATTGAGTAGCTAAGGCTGGCCGCAAACCCAGATCCTCCGGTCTCAGCCTCCCAAGCACTGGGATTACAAGCGTGCACCACCACGCCCGGTCTTGGAATTTCCTTATGACTATGTTTAGCATCTTTTCTTGTGTTTATGGACCTTTTTCATTTCTTCTTCTTTTTTTTTTTTTCTTGCCGTACTGGGGATGGAACCCAGGGGCATTGTACCTCCGAGCTACACCCCCAGCCCTATTTTTTATCCTTTATTTTGAAACAGGGTCTCGCTAATTTGCAGAGGGCCTCACTAAATAGCTGAGGCTGGCTGCGAGCCCTGATCCTCCTGTCTCAGCCTCTAAGTACTGGGATTATAAGCGTGTGCCACCACACCTGGCTGCATTTCTTCTTTTGTAAAGTTTCTGTTCAAATTTTGTGTCCATTTTTTGGGAGGATTGGAGGGATTGAACCCAGAGGTATTCTACCTCCACCCTACACCCCAAGCCCTTTTTACTACTTATTTTGAGACAGGGTGTCACTAAATTGCTGAGGCTGGCCTTGAACCTGCAATCCTCCTATCTCAGCCTCCCAAGTACTGGGATTATAGGCATGTGGCACTGCACTGGGCTTGAGTCCATTTTTTAAATTGATTTTTTTGTCTTCTCATAAATATAAGAGTTCTTTTTACATTTTGGATTTAAGTTCCTAGTATTGCATATATTTTCTCTCAGTCATTTATTTATTTATTTATTTATTTATTTATTTATTATTTTTGCAGTGCTGAGGATGGAACCCAGAGCCTTGTGCATGATAAACAAGAGCTTTACTACTGAGCTACACCCTCCAGCCCTGTTTTACCTTTTTATTTTCTCAATGGTGTCTTTTGAAGAGCAGAAGTCTTAAATTTTGATATACTCTTTATGTTTCCCATTCAATTTAAAACATTTTATTTCCTTTGTGATTTCTTTGTTGATCTGGGTATCATTTAGAATGTGTTCTTAATTTTTCTATTATTTGGGGAGTTTTCTAGAGAGCTTTATCTTACCAATTTCTAATTTAATTCCTTTGTGGCCAGAGAATGTACTCACCTTCAGAAAATTAGGAAGACTTGTTATGTGGCCAAGCATATGGTCTATTTTGGTGAATTGTTCATGTACATTTGAGAAGAATGTGTATTCTGCTGGGTTTCTTTTGGCACTAGAGGTTGAATCTGGAGACATTCTTCTTCTGAGCTACACCCCAGCCCTATTTTATTTTTCGTTTTGAAACAGGGCCTCACTAAGTTGCTAAAGACCTTGCTGAAACAACGTCTCGCTTGGTTGCTGAGTCTCACTACATTGCTGAGGCTGTTCTTGAACCTGTGATCCTCCTGTCTCAGCCTCCCAAATACTGGGATTACAGGTGTGTACCACCATGCCCGGCTATTCTGTGTTGTTGTTTTTTTTGGTACTGGGGATTGGAGATTGAACCCAGGGGCATTCTACCTCTGAGCTACACACCCAGCCCTGTTTTATATATTTCATTTTGAAACAGGGTCTCACTAAGTTACTGAAGACCTCTCTAAGTTGCTGAGGCTGGCAGCAAACCTGCAACCTTCCTGCCTCAGTTTCTTAAGTACTGGGATTATAGGCATGCACTACCATGCCAGACTAGTGGAGTGTTTTATACCGTTCAACTAAATCAGAATTTGAATATCTACATCCTTACTGATTTCTGTCTCCTTGTCCTGGCAATTAGGGAGAGAGGAATCTTAAAATCTCCAACTGAAACTGTATATTCACTGACAGGCATATATAGCTGGGTCTTACATTCTTATCAAATCCCATAAAATCTCTGTCATTTAATTAAAATGTTTAGACCATTTTAATTTAATATAATTATTGATATGGTTGGGTCTGAAACTATTATCTTGCTATTTGTTTTCTATTTCACCCTTCTATTCTTTGTTCCTTTCCCCCTCTTTTCCATTTTATCTCTACTATTGGCTTACTGACTCTTACTCGTTGTAGTAATGCTTTAATGATTTCACTAACGTTTATTTATTTATTTTTCTTTTTTTGTGTGTGTGCATGTGTGTGGTACTGGGGATAGAACCCAGAGGCATTCTACTTCTGGGCTACATTCCAGCCCTGTTTTATTTTTTGTTTGGAAACAGGGTCTCGCTAGGTTGATGAGAGTCTCACTACTTGCTGAGGCTGTCCCCGAACCTGCGATCCTCCTGCTCAGCCTCTTAAGTACTGGGATTACAGGCGTGTGCCACCACGTCCAGCTTCACTAAGTTTTATAACACGCAGCCTTACCTTACCATAGCACATCTTCAAACAATGTTACACCACTTTCTGTGTACGAGGAGGCCCTGACAAGTATATACTTTCATTTCCAGTTCTCATCTTGTGTGCTTTCACTTCCACATATAATATAAACTCCACGATTCTGGCCTTTCCAGAATCAATATTCTCCACCTTCCAGCTGCTTCCACCTCCCTCAATGCTGATCGCTGTCTCCTCCACTCAGTAGGACTTCGGGGCTCTGGTTAGGTTTTCCTTCTTTGTGCCTCTGGTCTGGAAATTGCTTCCAGGCAGGAAGCTGTGGAGATTACAGGGCCTACCTCATCTGTTACCCTTCTCTCTGGCATCCAGTCCTGCTCTGTATGCCCTCCAATGTCTGAGACTGTTGTTTCCTATAACTTTATAGGTTTGTGTTTGTTTACTGTGGGAGGATCATCCTCAGCTTTGTTCTTCCACCAATGTGGGAAGTGGAAGTCTCAGCACTAAACCTTATCCTGAACACTAATATTTTTGAAATCATGGCTATTACATGGTATGTGTATGATTTGCATTCATATTAAAAGAGACAACAGTTAGCTGGGCATGGTGGCTCGCATGCCTGTAATCCCAGTACTTGGGGGGCTGAGACAGGAGAATTACAGGTTCCAAGCCAGCTTCAGTAACTTAATGAGACCCTGTTTCCAAATAAAAAATAAAATAGGGCTGAGGGTGTAGCTCAGAGATAGAATGCCCCTGGGTTCAATCCCAGTGTCATAAGAAAAACAGACAACCGTTAAAATACAAACATGCATCAATTAGAATACTTTTGCTCCACATCAGTGGTAGATGTACCTGCTTTGGAAAACCCTGAGCCAGTCCAGCCTCAAAGTGTTATAAGTGGATGGAAAACAGAAGGCAAGTGGCATGTCATGGTCGCACAAGCTGTCAATGTCAGATTCTGGTCTAAAACCCAGCAGGGTTTCCAATTTCTACTGTACTCACTTATTCCTTTTTTGCCTGCTTTTTCTCCGGGTCTGCATCTGCTATGTTCTGGATATGGTTTAAGTGTGTTCCCGCTTCCAAAGGTCCATGTGTTGGGAGCTTGGACCTCAGGGTGGTGGTACCGGGAGGTGGTGGGACCTTTAATAGGTGGGGCCTAGTGAGAGGCCCTGAGATCAATTGGGGGCATGCCTTTGAAATGATCTAAGGGATTTCTCCTGGGACCCTGGTTATTTATGAGAGAGGGTTGTTATAAAAATGTGAACCTGACCCCACCAGTTTCTCTGGCTTGCTGTTTGGCAGTGTGATTTCTCCCTCCCTTAAAAGCTCCCACCATTGCCATCTGCCATGAGGTGATGTGCCAAGAAGGGGGGCCCTTACCAGAACCTGGGCTCTGTTTGGACTTCCAGTCTCCAAAACTGTGAAAAAAGCTGGGCATGGTGGCTCATGCCTTCTGGTGTGTGCATCTTCTGGTGGTATACCTGGCTTCTTTCACTCAACTTTTTGATTATGGATTTATCCTCTGGAGCTGCATATAATTGTAAATCATTCATTGTAAAGTACTGGCTCTCAAAGTGTGGTCTGCAGAACCCTGGGGGCCCCCAAGATCCCTCTGTGGAATCTGTGAGGTCAAAATTATTTTCATAATAATACTAGCTAATTTATGTTATTTTTGCTTTTCTTTCTTTTCTCTCTCTCTCTCTCTCTTTCTCTCTCTCTTTTGGGGAGGGATGGGGGGTTACTTGGAGATTGAACCCAGGGGCTCTCTACCACTGAGCTACATCCCCAGCCCTATTTTATTTTATTATCATTATTATTTGGTACTGGGGATTAAACCCAGGGGCATTCTACCTCTGAGCTACACACTAGCCCTATTTTATTTTTTATTTGGAAACAGAGTCTCACTAAATTACTGAGAGCTTCACTAAGTTGCTGAGGCTGGCCTTAAACCTGTGATCCTCCTGTCTCAGCCTCCCAAGTACTGGGATTACAGGCGGTCACCACCATTCTTGGCTTAATTTTTTTATTTTGAAACAGGGCCTGGCCTAATTGCCTAGGCTGGCCTTGAACTTGCGATTCTCCTGTCTCAGCCTCTCAAGTACTGGGATTACAGGTGTGCGTGCACCACTGCACCTGGCTTGTTTTCACTTTTCATTGTGTCAACATTTTTGCTAATGGTGCAAAAGCAATAATGGGTAACGCCACTAGTATATTAGCAGTAATCAGGACAATGGCACCAAACTATACTCATAGTCACTGTATTTTTCCCTATCACGCACTTGTGGGGAAAATAAAATTCTGGTTTCAATTAAGAATGTACTTTGAAAGCCGGGCGTGGTGGCACACGCTTGTAATCCCAGTACTTTGGGAGGCGGAGACTGGAGGATCAGGGTTCGCGGCCAGCCTCAGCTCTCTCTCTCTCTCTCCCTGTCTTTCTCTCTCTCTCTCTCTCTCTCTCTCTCTCTACTTAGTGAGGCCCTCTGCAACTTCGTGAGACCCGGTTTCAAAATAAAGTATAAAAAAAATAGGGCCGGGGGTGTAGCTTGGAGGTAGAACGCCCCTGG
>PVJS01055662.1:0-12588 GCA_004027185.1 Glis glis
AAAAAAAAAAAAAAAAGAAAAAAGAAAAAAAGAAAAGTATAGTGAGGAGTGGGGAAATGGTACACAAAAGCTGAATATTAAGTTACAGGTTGTAATAAGGAAAAGTTGATCAGGGAGGAAAGAATAAAAAGATACTCCATATCCTGCACTCTAAGCACCTGGACTACTTGCAGATACTCTGCAATTTCCTGGCTGTAGTTTTGACTGCCCCTCAAATGACAATGCCATATTCTTCCCTTCACTTTTTTCTCCATTAATCCATTAAACTATCAGTGATGCTCTAAGGCTCTGCCTCCAAAACTGTCTCACCCACTCGCTTCTTTGGAGGAATATGCTGCTCCTGTACTTGCATCTCCATACACTGATGCCATGCTTTAGATTAGAATGTCCTCATAAAACACAAAGAGACAAAACAACCATGTTGGGGTCAGGGCTTAGTTGCTGAGGGGGGTTCCCTGGGGATGCGGCCTTTTGAATTAGATGTGGTCCCCCTTCCCCTTGCTCTCTTTCTTGCTTCTGGCCTCCATCATGCGAGAACAGAAAACTTGCACACTCTTTCTTTTTGTCCCCTGCCACCATGCCCTGAGCTCTGAAGACTTCACCTGGCCTAACATGGACTGAAACCATGAAATCTCCATAACTGTGAGGAAGTAAATCTTCCTTCCTCTAAATTGTGGTGGTCAGGTGTTTTGGATTATGGCAATGAGAATGTTGAAAGGAACAATTTGGGATCACATTCTTATTTATATAGGATACTATTGAAGAAGTTAATTTCATTCTCATAGAAGGAATAAAATATCATTTTCAAGCTTATACTTTCTATAGATTTTGGCATAATCTAGCATTTCATTAATTAAACATTTAATTAATTAAAATTTTCATTAATTAAAAATAAATTATTTAATTCAAATTGAAATTATTCATATTTATTTATTAGGAATATATACATGCTTCAAAGGGGAAAGGGCATGTATGTTAATACTTCTAGGAGAAAATACTTAAAGTGATTAAATTACATGTGTTTTAGAAATTTAGTGATGATCATTTAAAGAAAGAAAACTCCTATGCAGGAATAGATGACAAAAAAAATAAAATTAACATTGATATATATATATATATATATATATTTAGAAATAAAGTGCAAAATTTGAGAAAGACATAGTTCAGACAAACAATCAAACTTGAGGTTAAATTTCATTTTGCAATAATAAAGAATAAGCCTTAGATAAATACATAAGTGATTTGTTTTTAGTGAATTCACATGTTCATAAAATCAACAAAAATAAAAACAGTATTAATATATATCTTTATACCTTGAACATGGCAAAGGATTATGTATATTATGTATATTTTCAGTGATTTTTTAATGTCACAAATGTATGTCAGAACATGGACTTTTGATTACATATTAAACACCAAATATATAAGTAAATAGTTATTGGTATGTTTATTTTACTTTTTCTGTTTTATTATGAGCTTATATTTCACTTTGAATAAAAAGTAACTGGTTAAAAACAACTTATAAAACAAATATGTTGAATTTCTATGAGTTTTTTTATGAAGACCAATAGTCAATGATGTCAGACTTGTTTTATCCATGAAACATTTAATTAGGTTGATTTACTTTTGGAAAAGTTATTAGTTTATTGTGAGAAACTAGTAAAATAAAGAAATAAGTAATTTTTGAGAAATGAATAAAGAAGAAAAAACTCTTTCTTTGAAGTTCTTAAAAATATAACACGATGTGCTATGCAATGCCTTAAAGGTGGTCTTTGTACACCCAGAAAATTTCTGTCATTGCAAGGTTTGTTTGATGCTGAAAAATCATTAAGTCATGAGCGGTGTATTCTGCACATAGATTTTTATCTTATGAAGTGATTACATTGTATGACTTGATTCATACTTTGAATATGTTTTTTAAAGATTAAACAGTTTTTAAAAAAATTATCATGGTGACAAATTTTAATCCTTTGAAGACAGTTGTATTTTCAAAAGAAGCTAAGTCTTTTGGTGCCACATACTAATACAGTGTATGATCACTGAAAAATGCTAGTTGATGGCTGAATACTGAGTTTCAGTAGAAGGTGAAAATTAAAACTTCCTTCTGATTTCTGTAAACAGACAAAATATATTTAAAATGATTACTAAGGTGTTTTTAATAATAACAATATCTAAATTTATGTTGTAATTAAAACCTTTAAATATCAGACATATATTAGTATTATAATAGTGAACTCTAAAGGAGAACCAAGGAAAAATAATGTACTTTGATGCCTTTTTACTTTTCCATGACATCATGAAAAATATTCCTTAATACTAATTTGGAAGGACAGATGAACGTTATTATTTTTATATATTTTATTGATGCATTATAGTTTCAAATCATAATGTAGTTTAGAGTGATAGTGAGGTATGTGCACAAAGCACTTGGTGAGCTTCCCCCTGGCTCCCTCCCCACTTTTTCTCCTTTCCTATACATGATATTGAGATTCACATTGGTATTTCCATGTATGTACATAATGTCAATGGAAGTGTTTTCTTCATTATTCTGTCTCTACCCCCCACATCCTCCCCAAGACCACCTCCCTCTCTCCACTGGGGTTTCACCTCCATTGTCTGAAGTCCTTATCCCAATTTCTCCCTAGCTTCTGGATATAAGAAAAAAACATATGACCTAACGTTCTGTGACTGGCTAATCTCACTTAACATAATGTTCTCCAGATCCATCCATTTTCCTGCAAATGTCATAATTTTGTTCTTCTCTATTGCTGAGTAGAATTCCATTGTGTGAATATCCCATAATTTCATTATCCATTCATCTGTTCATGGATACCTGGGTTGGTTCCATAATTAGGCTATTATGAATTGTGCTGCTTGCTATAAACATGCATATACATGTATCACTATAACATTCTGATTTCAGTCCCTTTGGAAAGCCACCCAGGAGCAGTATAGCTGAATCATATGGTGGATCCATTATCTTCTGAGGAATCGCCACACTGATCTCCTTAGTGGATGCACTAATTAAAATTTCACCAACATTGTAGAAGAGTTCCTATTTCTACACATCCTTGCCAGCATTTATTGTTGTTTTACTTCTTGATGATTGTCAAATTAGGGTTAGATAGTATCTCAGTGTAGTTTTCATTTGCATCTCCCTGACATTTGTAGAAAAATGAAATTAAACCCCAACCTCTTACTCTATGGAATAAAGACCTGGAAATTAGACCACAGACTTTGATATTACTAGAGAGGATCCTAAGTCCAGTACTCCAACATACTGGCACAGGTAGAAACTTTCTCAATAAGACCCCTAAGGCATAAGAAATTAAAACAAGGACTACTAAGTGGAATTACATTCAAGAGTTTGTATGCAGCAAAGGAACCCATCAAGAACCTTCATAGCCAACAGAATGGGAGCAGATCTTTTCCAGCTACTTCTCTGATAAAGGACTAATATCTAGAATATGCAAAAACCTTAAGAAACTCACCGCTAAAAATACAAATAACCCAATCAAGAAATGGGCAATTTAACTAAACAGACACATCACAAAAGAAGAAATAGGAATGGCCAATAAATATATGAAAAAATGTACAACAGCATTTGTAATAAGATGTAAGTTATTAACTCACAGCAATCAAATAAAAGTTAAAAAATATTTTGTGTTTTTATCATGCAAAGGTACAATTACCATTCATTCTTTAGCAGTATGAGGATAGTTGGCACTTAGAATCATTTGTTCCCAATGCACCTCTTCTTTCTGACATTGACTTCAAAGTGATTTTAGACTTATTACTTGGCACAAACAGCAGACTATAGTTTTTCAAAAAGAGATTCTTGCATGACACTATTCCTAAGAGATGTGCTTCAGTTAAAAGCATTCTTCTGTCCTGTGGATATTTGTGTACATGTCTGATTGAGTGGAAAAAACTGCTAGAGAAAAATGAGATCACAAATGTATGTTTTGGCTGCCATCAAGTCAATATAGTAATAGGTTGGTGAAAACATCAAAACACAATCAAAAGCTGCCTTCAGTGTCTGAAAGCAGAATTCAATTGGCAGTCATCCAGAAAAGGTCATTTTTCCCCATCTCACCAGTAATCATGAAGGAAATAAATCCAGGGATCATGATTCTTTTTTTTGTAAAAATAAGTTTATGTGGTTTCCCTACAGAAGACATACTGTTTCAATCTTAGTATTTAGATCTGTTTATTTGACTAGGTGGATAAGCTGAAATGCAATAGGGGGTGTAAATAGTGAGGTGAATATATCCTTGCAAATGATTCATGCGGAAAAAATAGACTCTAAGTCAATACATACTTTTTGAAATTGACACATATATGAAATGTCAATGCTTGGAATATCTGTCGGTATATTCTTGAAACACCAAGGGAAATCAAATAGACTACAGGTGTAGTTAATAATTTCATGTTAATTATAGCATCTTAAATATGAAGAAAGGATGTAAATAATCAAGTCAATAGTCAATATTGTCTTGAAAAATCAAAACAATGACCCTTCAACAACAATATTAATATATAAATCACAGGAAAACAGGCTAATATATGGTACACAAAAGTTTGAAATGTTTTCTCTCAGTATGCTGAAAATTTCCTCTTTTAGTGGGCATTTTAATTATCTGCCTTATAGAAGAAAATAAATTTCAATATATAAGACAGTAACAAAAATCACCACCCATTTTTGCATACTATGCACTGTGCTAATTAGTAGCCATTTACACCAGAGGCAATGTTTGCATCTATGAGCTGAGCAGTAATATGAAAAACAGAAAAACCCAGTTTATGACATCGGCCCATGCTTACTTTCAAAGAGTATTTTACATTAAGCACTGTGAATAATTTATATTCTAGAATAACTCCATTTTTAGTAAGAGTGGGTGACAAAAGTATATAAATTATCATGCGATATGATGACTGTGGAAAAACAGAGAAAGGAACAATGAACCTAGGTCATATTGGACTACTATACTTATAATATCTGGAGGTTTTTAAAACATATCTTTTTATTCCTTTCCTCAGTGTCTGAAATGAGGAATAAAAATTTACATTTTTAACAAACTCTCAGGTGATATTAAAACTGCTGGTCTAAGTACCATACTTTGAGATTCACATTTATAGGTTTTTTTCAATGTGCAATTAGATTAGAAAACTGTGGACTTAGACAGAGTGAATCAAAATGTCATAGCACAGTACCTAGTTATCTGCAGGGAAGCAAGCTACCTGGGGAAGCCATGCATAGTAATATATGAAATCTGCTGGCCAGGTGTGGTGATTCATAACTGTAATCCCAGTATTTGGGAGGCTGAGACAGAAGGATTGCAAGTTCCAGGCCAGCACACAGTAACTTAGAAATCTGCTCAATAAGAAAAAAAGGGAGTGGGGTGGGGTTGTAGTTCAGAGGTAGCCATAGAAAATTCCTGTTTTTAATCCCCAGTATCTCTCTCTCTCTCTCTCTCTCTCTCTCTCTCTCTCTCTCACACACACACACACACACACACACACACACACACACAAAATCTATTGGCCATGAGGCATTTTGAGGAATTCTGAGGGGTGAAAAAAAGCAGTTTCAAAATAAATTTTAGTTTTATTATTTTAAAAAAATAAAGGCTGGGGCTCTATAGTTCAAGATTTAGACCATTCCAGTAAGAATTAGACTTCTTTATTCACTGTGCACCACCTCCCATCCACACACATACTCTTTTTACTCTTATTTCTTAATATCTGCTTTACCAAGTAGAGAACAAGTGAAGAAATCTAAGCAGACTCTAACCAAAAAGTAAAGTACATCATGGTAATAAGAGTAGTGAGATTATGTTAGACGTAGTGGAGGCAGGGAAGAACTTTTTTTTAATTGGAGCAAAGTAATTATGCATTATAGTGAGGTTCAGAGTGCTAGAAGCTCACATGGGCAGAGTATTCCTTGTGTGCTTCCTTCTGGATCTGTCCCTGCTCCCTCTCCCTCCCCATTGGTCGGATTTACATTGATAGAGATAACTCTACATATGAATGAAGGATTATTTGAATTGTTTCCATCATCAGATCTCCTCTTTCTCATCCTGACTTCCCTCCCCAAATCTCCTTGCACTATTTCACAAGAGTCTCTACTCATTAATCTGAAGTCCTCTTTGCTTCCTGGTTTCTTCCTAGATTCCACATATGAGTTAAAACATATGACCCTTCACTTTCAGTGACTGGCTAATCTCACTTAGCAATATTCTCAAGTTCCATTCATGTTCCTGCAAATGACATAATTGTGTTCTTTTTTTATGGCTGAGTAAAATTCCATTGTTTATATGCCAAAAACTGTAATCCATTCTTCTGTTGATGGATACCTAGGCTGGTTTCATTTTATTTTTTTTATTTTTTATTTTTTATTTTTTTTGTGGTACCAGGGATTGAATGCAGGGGCGTTCTACCTCTGCGCTATTTTTTATACTTTATTTTGAGACCGGGTCTCATGAAGTTGTGGAGGGCCTCACTAAGTACAGACAGAGAGAGAGACAGGGAGAGAGAGAGAGAGAGAGACAGGAAGAGAGAGATAGAGAGAGCGTGTGCACGCGCACGCGCGCGCGCGAGCTGAGGCTGGCCGCGAACCCGGATCCTCCGGTCTCCGCCTCCCAAAGTACTGGGATTACAAGCGTGCGCCACCACGCCCGGCTAGGCTGGTTTCATAATTAGACTATTGTGTATAGTGCTGCTATAAACATGGAAATGCATGTATCCCTATAGTAATCTTACCTCGGTTCCTTTGAGAAGATCCCCAGGAGTGGTATGGCTGGGTCATATATGGCTGGTATGGCTCTGTTCTCAGTCTTTTAAGGAACCTCCATACTGATCTCCATAGCAGTTGTACAAATTAAAATCCCACCAACAGTGTCTAAACTTCCTATTTGCTCACATCCTCGCTAACATTATTATTTGTACTCTTAATGATCGCCATTCTAACTGGAGTTAGATGGAATCTCAGTGTCATTTTGATTTGCATTTCTCTGATTGCTAATGAGGTTGAACTTTTTTTCATATACTTGTTGGCCATTTGTATTTCTATTTTTGAGAAGTGTCTATTCAGATCCATTGCTCATTTTCAATTGGATTATTTGATTTTTTATATTACATTTTTATGTATTCTAGATATTAATCCTCTTATCAGAGGAATAGCTGGCGAAGATTTTCTCCCATTCTGTAGGCTCTCTCTTTGGGTTCTTGATGATTTCCTTTGCTGCACAGAAGATTTTAATCTGATGACATACCATTTGTTGATTTTTTGTTTTTATTTCCTGAGCTTTGGGGGTCTTGTTGAGGAAGTATCTACTGGTACCTAGATGTTGGAGAGTTGGTCTTATGCTCTTTTTAGTAGTTGCAAAGCCTCTGTTCTAATTTCTTGAGTTGACTCTTGTGCAGAGTGAGAGGTTGTTAACCATATATAGAAGGGCTTATTTTTGCTAAAAAAAATAACTTTGGAATTGAGGCAAAGATAATATTTGGAGACTTAACAGGGTCTGTTAAGCTCTAACACAGCTGGTTTTGGAGCAGAGCGAGTGGAGTCATTTATCTACTCAGAGTAAGAATTACCAAGAATTAAATGGCCCTTCAGGATTTTGAAATAAAAACTTTAGTAGTGGGAATATTTTGGTAAGGTCAACAATGGTATACCCATAATATTGGTAATTTTTATTGATGGAAATCGTTTTCAAGATAATTGCTCCAGGATTAATATTTCCAATGAGTGTTATAGGAACCTTCTTGTCTTTAGGCATTCACAATAGAAAGTGCTTTAGTACGTCTTTTATTTATATAATCTTCAGTCCAGTTTTAAAGCTTAATCAGAGCCGGGCGTGGTGGCGCACGCTTGTAATCCCAGTACTTTGGGAGGCGGAGACCGGAGGATCCGGGTTCGTGGCCAGCCTCAGCTCTCTTGCTCTCTCTCTCCCTGTCTCTCTCTCCTCTCTCTCTCTCTCTCTCTCTCTCTCTCTCTCTCTCTCCTTAGTTGCCCTCTGCAACTTCATGAGACCCGGTTTCAAAATAAAGTATAAAAAATAGGGCCGGGGGCATAGCGCAGAGGTAGAATGCCCCTGAGTTCAATCCCCGGTACCGCAAAAAAAAAAAATAAATAAATAAATAAAAAGCTAAATAATGTTTGTTGTTACTGTGTAAAATAGTATTTAAGAAGGAAAATTTTTAGCAGCTCACCATAGAATGGCTATTATTATTATTATTTTATATCTCTTTGACCTCATGGCAAAGTCATAAATTAAGAATTGTGTTTGATTTTATCTCAAGAGAGCTGAGTTTAAAGTATAAGATGGTAGTAATTAAGGAGACACCTTGAGTCATGGATGTAATTATGTTGGCATGTTAGGGAAAAATTTTATTGATGGAAGATTTATAGTATTTTGGGTTACCTATTATTAAAGTTGTACCGTGTACCAACCAAAAGAACAATCTTGGAATGCTTATCATTGATATTGGACTTAAAAGTCTTTTAAGCTGTGAATCGTGAAAGATAGCATATATGCAAAAGTATTTATATGTAAAAAATGATATCTTGTCTACCTAATACTTAAATTTAGACATAAAACATCAATGTCTTTTAGGCCTCTACTGACCGTGGTTTGTCTTCTGTGTCCTAATGTGGACAGCAAAGTTTCAATGTAATAGCAGGGCAAAGACAAAGCTGGTTTCACCGCTTGGCTTGCTTTTTCTAATTCCTACACTGGCTTTTTTTTTCTACTAATTATTTTTTACTTTCTTGCCAGCTTATCTTTTTATTTATGAGATTCTTTTTTTTAAATGTTAATCTAACATTGAAGTTGTTTATAATAAGAAGGTTTGTCAATTTGCCATAATTCTTGAAATACCAATTAGTCTGATATAGTTTTTAATATTTGAGGAAAAGTTAATAAATATAAAGTTGGTTTTAATCCAACCAGAGCCATATTTTATGCCCGCAAAAGGATTTACAAATCATTACAGAGCATGGCAGGAAGATGGCTGAACCATTTGTTGGTTTTATAAAAGACAGGAAAAACATTTACTTCTGTGGAAGAGCTGTTTCAAAAATTGGCCTAAAAAGATATTAGGTCAGAGCATCAGGAACCTAGAGCATTTCCCATGCTCTACAAATGGGACAGCAGAACAATTCCAATGTAGGACAAATATGTACTTTAATAAAAAATGGAATGCCTGTAACTGCTGAAAAAGCTCTAAGATAAAAATGATACTAATCATAACTTAAAGAGACTTGCTGTGACTTCATTTCAAGAAATATTTTCTCTACCCAAACTGTTTTTGAGACTTTAATAAAAACATAAAGAAAACCAGTGGAGCATTTTGAGATGTATATCTCAAATTGATGTTTGAGATGTATATATGCCACCTTGAAAACCACTCTCTAATGGAATAAAGACAATTTTTAAAAAATACCAGAATTGAAACTCTTTCATTATCATTTCACGTGAAATATGTCTATAATTATAAAATTTAAATGACAATATCACTTTTCTATCTTTTTATATCATCATTCTATTAAGATGTAAATCATTCCAGTAAATATTTAAATGATATCTTTATTCTTTGATTTTTTCCCTGCCCTTTTGAAAATTGAGTTCAAAATCTTTTTTTCCTTCTAAAACGTATCTAAGTGTACATGATATATTGATTGCATTTTTATTTTTGTCTGCGCATACGTTCAAAGTAATACTTGAAGCAACCAGGTGGAGGGTGTAAGTGGGAGAATTTCATCTGTGCCAGTCCTCCCCCAAGAACGTCTCAGTTTTTAGGTATGAATTGGTAATCCTTCATTCATTTTCATTTAGTCTGAGAGTTTATTGGCTTTACATACCTGAAAAAAAAAACTGTGGATGTAGGATTGACCCAGGGATTATATTTCTGTTTCACTTTAAATTTGAATATGGTTTTGAGAAATTAATTGAACTGTTAGTCATTTCTAATAGTTATTATAATGATCAAACAAAGGATATCTATTTGAAAATATTTACAAAAGCAAATTGTTTATCCAGATTCAAGGGATTTTGAAATTACCTCCCTCAGAGTCTTTCTATTTGACATAATTTGACAAAATGATCCTACTGAAAAATATGAGATTTGTTTACTAAGCAACCAATTAACTCTATTTTCTAGTGTATGTTTAATCTAAAATTCTGCAAGAAGGATAATGATGTCTTTTTTAGAAGGATAAAATATAGATTTTTCAAAGATATGCATCTTTTCCTCTAGCTTGGTCTTGTATAAAACACTCCAGAAATGGTTACCAAGAATAATTATTGCCAAAAAAGAAAAACTGCAAGCAAACGATTTTCTGTTTCTCATATTTAATAAATGTAACTATTTTACTGTTCACTTTTTTTATTATGTGTTGAAATTTTCAGAGTGAGATTAGGGTTTTATAAAATTAATTTTTAACATGACATGGCCTTTATTTGCTGTGGCTAGGAGTAAATATATCTACAGAATTTCTAGTTGTTAAGAGATAGAAACAAAAATTAGCATTTTTAATTATCTTAAGGTTTAAAATAGTCTACAGACCTCTTTAATATTTTTAAAGAACCTACATAAAGTATATGAAACAATTTTTATTTTCCCCTTCCAAATGTTACACCCATATTTCTCTTGTGAGTGGAAACTCCCCACTAAGTCCAAGTACATTTTTAATTCTTTTTTTAAAATTTATTTATTTATTTTATTTATTACATTTATTGGTGCATTGTAGTTATACATTTTGGTAAGTGTCAGGGTATCAAAAGCATGCATGCACACATTTTTAATTCTTAAATAATATTATAATTTTTTCATTAAATTATCTGAACTATGTACAGTTTGCTTTTGCTATGAAAAACTTATTTATTTGTCTCCATTTTAAATAGAAGATCTAGGTCGGGTGTGGTGGCACACGCTTGTAATCCCAGTACTTTGGGAGGCGGAGACCCGAGGATCCAGGTTCGCGGCCAGCCTCAGCTCTCAATCTCTCTCTCTCCCTGTCTCTCTATCTCTCTCTCCTTAGTGAGGTCCTCCGCAACTTTGTGAGACCTGGTTTCAAAATAAAGTATAAAAAATAGGGCCGGGGGCGTAGCGTGGAGGTAGAACGCCCCTGCGTTCAATCCCCAGTACCGCAAAAAAAAAAAAAATAGAAGAACTAACTAAAGCATTTAATTTCAGTATGTAAATTAGATTTATTTGATAAAATTTTTTTGTTTTGGTACTGGGAATTGAACCCAGGGGCATTCTACCTCCAAGCTACACCCCCAGTCCTATTTTTTTTTATTCTTTATTTTGAAACGGGGTCTCACTAAGTAGCTGAGGCTGGCCACAAACTTGGATCCTCCAGTCTCAGCCTCCCAAGTACTGGGATTACAAGCATGTAACACCACACCCGGCTATCATTTCATTAACTTAGTATTAGGCCAAAAGGAGGTGTGTAAATAGGTATTCTAGACCAATATGCACACTCATGAGAAATCTAGAACCACTACTACCTTTAAAAAAAGGACCTATCCAATAGCACATTTCTGTAAAATTATAAAGTCTCCTTCTACCCCCACCCCCAGAAGATAGCTTCATCCAATTTTTAACTAACTAACTATTATTAGTAGTTTGTGTTTTTTTCTTGATATCAATGAATCTCCAATGCAGAAGTTAGTGGCATAGAGATAGTATCTGATATATATATATATATATATATATATACCTAATACCTAATATATAAATTATATATGTATATATATAATTTTAAGCAGTGCTTTCTTTTTTTCTTGAGGTACTGAGGATTGCACCCAGGAGCATTCTACCTCTGAGCTACACCCCCAGCCCTATTTTTTTTATTATTTATTTTGAAACAGGGTCTCACTAAGTTGTGGAGGGCCTCACTAAGTAGCCAAGTCTGGCCATGAACCCGGATCCTCCTGTCTCAGCCTCCCAAGTACTGGGATTACAAGCGTGCTCCACCACGCCCGGCTAAGCAGTGCTTTCTGAATAGAATGATGTTTAGTGATTATCTGGAAAAAAAAAAAGTCGTAAGTAGATTCACAGAATCCATTTATCACATTTTGTTTGGAGAAACATGAAATAAAGTCAGCCCATTAAAAGCTTGACAATGCCGAGCGTGGTGGCGCACGCTTGTAATCCCAGTACTTTGGGAGGCGAAGACCGGAGGATCCAGGTCCATGGTCAGCCTCAGCTCTCTTGCGCTCGCTCTCTCTCTCTCTCTTTCTCTCTCTCTCCTTAGTGAGGCCCTTTCGCAACTTCGTGAGACCCGGTTTCAAAATAAAGTATAAAAAATAGGGCCGGGGGCGTAGCGCGGAGGTAGAACACCCCTGGGTTCAATCCCCGGTACCGCAAAAAAAAAAAAAAAGCTTGATAATCTTTAAAAATCTTTTTTTTTTTTTACCTCCACGCTACGCCCCCGGCCCTATTTTTTATACTTTATTTTGAAACCGGGTCTAAGGAGAGACAGAGAGAGAGAGAGAGAGAGAGAAAGCTGAGGCTGGCCGCGAACCCGGATCCTCCGGTCTCCGCCTCCCAAAGTACTGGGATTACAAGCGTGCGCCA